>JAXRKO010000396.1:0-48064 GCA_037039905.1 Formica aserva
GAATGTACGCAAGTTTCCTTCGTTCGGAACGACTTAGTTACGTGCCTGTAAGCGAGATTTGCCGAAAATTTTCATAACACATCAAGGAAATTGAGGAACAACGCTTCTCGGCACACAGAGCTAAGATCGCTATGTACGCAAGTTTCCTTCGTTCGGAACGACTTAGTTACGTGCCTGTAAGTGAGATATGCCGAAAAGTTTTCATAACACATCAAGGAAATTGAGGAACAACGCTTCTCGGCACACAGAGCTAAGATCGCTATGTACGCAAGTTTCCTTCGTTCGGAACGACTTAGTTACGTGCCTGTAAGTGAGATTTGCCGAAAATTTTCATAACACATCAAGGAAATTGAGGAACAACGCTTCTCGGCTCACAGAGATAAGATCGCTATGTACGCAAGTTTCCTTCGTTCGGAACGACTTAGTTACGTGCCTGTAAGTGAGATTTGCCGAAAATTTTCATAACACATCAAGGAAATTGAGGAACAACGCTTCTCGGCTCACAGAGATAAGATCGCTATGTACGCAAGTTTCCTTCGTTCGGAACGACTTAGTTACGTGCCTGTAAGTGAGATTTGCCGAAAATTTTCATAACACATCAAGGAAATTGAGGAACAACGCTTCTCGGCTCACAGAGCTAAGATCGCTATGTACGCAAGTTTCCTTCGTTCGGAACGACTTAGTTACGTGCCTGTAAGTGAGATTTGCCGAAAATTTTCATAACACATCAAGGAAATTGAGGAACAACGCTTCTCGGCTCACAGAGATAAGATCGCTATGTACGCAAGTTTCCTTCGTTCGGAACGACTTAGTTACGTGTAAGTGAGATTTGCCGAAAATTTTCATAACACATCAAGGAAATTGAGGAACAACGCTTCTCGGCTCACAGAGATAAGATCGCTATGTACGCAAGTTTCCTTCGTTCGGAACGACTTAGTTACGTGCCTGTAAGTGAGATTTGCCGAAAATTTTCATAACACATCAAGGAAATTGAGGAACAACGCTTCTCGGCTCACAGAGCTAAGATCGCTATGTACGCAAGTTTCCTTCGTTCGGAACGACTTAGTTACGTACCTGTAAGTGAGATTTGCCGAAAGTTTTCATAACACATCAAGGAAATTGAGGAACAACGCTTCTCGGCTCACAGAGCTAAGATCGCTATGTACGCAAGTTTCCTTCGTTCGGAACGACTTAGTTACGTGCCTGTAAGTGAGATTTGCCGAAAATTTTCATAACACATCAAGGAAATTGAGGAACAACGCTTCTCGGCTCACAGAGATAAGATCGCTATGTACGCAAGTTTCCTTCGTTCGGAACGACTTAGTTACGTGCCTGTAAGTGAGATTTGCCGAAAATTTTCATAACACATCAAGGAAATTGAGGAACAACGCTTCTCGGCTCACAGAGCTAAGATCGCTATGTACGCAAGTTTCCTTCGTTCGGAACGACTTAGTTACGTGCCTGTAAGTGAGATTTGCCGAAAATTTTCATAACACATCAAGGAAATTGAGGAACAACGCTTCTCGGCTCACAGAGCTAAGATCGCTATGTACGCAAGTTTCCTTCGTTCGGAACGACTTAGTTACGTGCCTGTAAGTGAGATTTGCCGAAAATTTTCATAACACATCAAGGAAATTGAGGAACAACGCTTCTCGGCTCACAGAGCTAAGATCGCTATGTACGCAAGTTTCCTTCGTTCGGAACGACTTAGTTACGTGCCTGTAAGTGAGATTTGCCGAAAATTTTCATAACACATCAAGGAAATTGAGGAACAACGCTTCTCGGCTCACAGAGATAAGATCGCTATGTACGCAAGTTTCCTTCGTTCGGAACGACTTAGTTACGTGCCTGTAAGTGAGATTTGCCGAAAATTTTCATAACACATCAAGGAAATTGAGGAACAACGCTTCTCGGCTCACAGAGATAAGATCGCTATGTACGCAAGTTTCCTTCGTTCGGAACGACTTAGTTACGTGCCTGTAAGTGAGATTTGCCGAAAATTTTCATAACACATCAAGGAAATTGAGGAACAACGCTTCTCGGCTCACAGAGCTAAGATCGCTATGTACGCAAGTTTCCTTCGTTCGGAACGACTTAGTTACGTGCCTGTAAGTGAGATTTGCCGAAAATTTTCATAACACATCAAGGAAATTGAGGAACAACGCTTCTCGGCTCACAGAGCTAAGATCGCTATGTACGCAAGTTTCCTTCGTTCGGAACGACTTAGTTACGTGCCTGTAAGTGAGATTTGCCGAAAATTTTCATAACACATCAAGGAAATTGAGGAACAACGCTTCTCGGCTCACAGAGCTAAGATCGCTATGTACGCAAGTTTCCTTCGTTCGGAACGACTTAGTTACGTGCCTGTAAGTGAGATTTGCCGAAAATTTTCATAACACATCAAGGAAATTGAGGAACAACGCTTCTCGGCTCACAGAGCTAAGATCGCTATGTACGCAAGTTTCCTTCGTTCGGAACGACTTAGTTACGTGCCTGTAAGTGAGATTTGCCGAAAATTTTCATAACACATCAAGGAAATTGAGGAACAACGCTTCTCGGCTCACAGAGCTAAGATCGCTATGTACGCAAGTTTCCTTCGTTCGGAACGACTTAGTTACGTGCCTGTAAGTGAGATTTGCCGAAAATTTTCATAACACATCAAGGAAATTGAGGAACAACGCTTCTCGGCTCACAGAGATAAGATCGCTATGTACGCAAGTTTCCTTCGTTCGGAACGACTTAGTTACGTGCCTGTAAGTGAGATTTGCCGAAAATTTTCATAACACATCAAGGAAATTGAGGAACAACGCTTCTCGGCACACAGAGCTAAGATCGCTATGTACGCAAGTTTCCTTCGTTCGGAACGACTTAGTTACGTGCCTGTAAGTGAGATTTGCCGAAAATTTTCATAACACATCAAGGAAATTGAGGAACAACGCTTCTCGGCTCACAGAGCTAAGATCGCTATGTACGCAAGTTTCCTTCGTTCGGAACGACTTAGTTACGTGCCTGTAAGTGAGATTTGCCGAAAATTTTCATAACACATCAAGGAAATTGAGGAACAACGCTTCTCGGCACACAGAGCTAAGATCGCTATGTACGCAAGTTTCCTTCGTTCGGAACGACTTAGTTACGTGCCTGTAAGTGAGATTTGCCGAAAATTTTCATAACACATCAAGGAAATTGAGGAACAACGCTTCTCGGCTCACAGAGCTAAGATCGCTATGTACGCAAGTTTCCTTCGTTCGGAACGACTTAGTTACGTGCCTGTAAGTGAGATTTGCCGAAAATTTTCATAACACATCAAGGAAATTGAGGAACAACGCTTCTCGGCACACAGAGCTAAGATCGCTATGTACGCAAGTTTCCTTCGTTCGGAACGACTTAGTTACGTGCCTGTAAGTGAGATTTGCCGAAAATTTTCATAACACATCAAGGAAATTGAGGAACAACGCTTCTCGGCTCACAGAGCTAAGATCGCTATGTACGCAAGTTTCCTTCGTTCGGAACGACTTAGTTACGTGCCTGTAAGTGAGATTTGCCGAAAATTTTCATAACACATCAAGGAAATTGAGGAACAACGCTTCTCGGCTCACAGAGCTAAGATCGCTATGTACGCAAGTTTCCTTCGTTCGGAACGACTTAGTTACGTGCCTGTAAGTGAGATTTGCCGAAAATTTTCATAACACATCAAGGAAATTGAGGAACAACGCTTCTCGGCTCACAGAGCTAAGATCGCTATGTACGCAAGTTTCCTTCGTTCGGAACGACTTAGTTACGTGCCTGTAAGTGAGATTTGCCGAAAATTTTCATAACACATCAAGGAAATTGAGGAACAACGCTTCTCGGCACACAGAGCTAAGATCGCTATGTACGCAAGTTTCCTTCGTTCGGAACGACTTAGTTACGTGCCTGTAAGTGAGATTTGCCGAAAATTTTCATAACACATCAAGGAAATTGAGGAACAACGCTTCTCGGCACACAGAGCTAAGATCGCTATGTACGCAAGTTTCCTTCGTTCGGAACGACTTAGTTACGTGCCTGTAAGTGAGATTTGCCGAAAATTTTCATAACACATCAAGGAAATTGAGGAACAACGCTTCTCGGCACACAGAGCTAAGATCGCTATGTACGCAAGTTTCCTTCGTTCGGAACGACTTAGTTACGTGCCTGTAAGTGAGATTTGCCGAAAATTTTCATAACACATCAAGGAAATTGAGGAACAACGCTTCTCGGCACACAGAGCTAAGATCGCTATGTACGCAAGTTTCCTTCGTTCGGAACGACTTAGTTACGTGCCTGTAAGTGAGATTTGCCGAAAATTTTCATAACACATCAAGGAAATTGAGGAACAACGCTTCTCGGCTCACAGAGCTAAGATCGCTATGTACGCAAGTTTCCTTCGTTCGGAACGACTTAGTTACGTGCCTGTAAGTGAGATTTGCCGAAAATTTTCATAACACATCAAGGAAATTGAGGAACAACGCTTCTCGGCTCACAGAGATAAGATCGCTATGTACGCAAGTTTCCTTCGTTCGGAACGACTTAGTTACGTGCCTGTAAGTGAGATTTGCCGAAAATTTTCATAACACATCAAGGAAATTGAGGAACAACGCTTCTCGGCTCACAGAGATAAGATCGCTATGTACGCAAGTTTCCTTCGTTCGGAACGACTTAGTTACGTGCCTGTAAGTGAGATTTGCCGAAAATTTTCATAACACATCAAGGAAATTGAGGAACAACGCTTCTCGGCTCACAGAGATAAGATCGCTATGTACGCAAGTTTCCTTCGTTCGGAACGACTTAGTTACGTGCCTGTAAGTGAGATTTGCCGAAAATTTTCATAACACATCAAGGAAATTGAGGAACAACGCTTCTCGGCTCACAGAGATAAGATCGCTATGTACGCAAGTTTCCTTCGTTCGGAACGACTTAGTTACGTGCCTGTAAGTGAGATTTGCCGAAAATTTTCATAACACATCAAGGAAATTGAGGAACAACGCTTCTCGGCTCACAGAGATAAGATCGCTATGTACGCAAGTTTCCTTCGTTCGGAACGACTTAGTTACGTGCCTGTAAGTGAGATTTGCCGAAAATTTTCATAACACATCAAGGAAATTGAGGAACAACGCTTCTCGGCTCACAGAGATAAGATCGCTATGTACGCAAGTTTCCTTCGTTCGGAACGACTTAGTTACGTGCCTGTAAGTGAGATTTGCCGAAAATTTTCATAACACATCAAGGAAATTGAGGAACAACGCTTCTCGGCTCACAGAGATAAGATCGCTATGTACGCAAGTTTCCTTCGTTCGGAACGACTTAGTTACGTGCCTGTAAGTGAGATTTGCCGAAAATTTTCATAACACATCAAGGAAATTGAGGAACAACGCTTCTCGGCTCACAGAGATAAGATCGCTATGTACGCAAGTTTCCTTCGTTCGGAACGACTTAGTTACGTGCCTGTAAGTGAGATTTGCCGAAAATTTTCATAACACATCAAGGAAATTGAGGAACAACGCTTCTCGGCTCACAGAGCTAAGATCGCTATGTACGCAAGTTTCCTTCGTTCGGAACGACTTAGTTACGTGCCTGTAAGTGAGATTTGCCGAAAATTTTCATAACACATCAAGGAAATTGAGGAACAACGCTTCTCGGCTCACAGAGCTAAGATCGCTATGTACGCAAGTTTCCTTCGTTCGGAACGACTTAGTTACGTGCCTGTAAGTGAGATTTGCCGAAAATTTTCATAACACATCAAGGAAATTGAGGAACAACGCTTCTCGGCTCACAGAGATAAGATCGCTATGTACGCAAGTTTCCTTCGTTCGGAACGACTTAGTTACGTGCCTGTAAGTGAGATTTGCCGAAAATTTTCATAACACATCAAGGAAATTGAGGAACAACGCTTCTCGGCTCACAGAGCTAAGATCGCTATGTACGCAAGTTTCCTTCGTTCGGAACGACTTAGTTACGTGCCTGTAAGTGAGATTTGCCGAAAATTTTCATAACACATCAAGGAAATTGAGGAACAACGCTTCTCGGCTCACAGAGCTAAGATCGCTATGTACGCAAGTTTCCTTCGTTCGGAACGACTTAGTTACGTGCCTGTAAGTGAGATTTGCCGAAAATTTTCATAACACATCAAGGAAATTGAGGAACAACGCTTCTCGGCTCACAGAGCTAAGATCGCTATGTACGCAAGTTTCCTTCGTTCGGAACGACTTAGTTACGTGCCTGTAAGTGAGATTTGCCGAAAATTTTCATAACACATCAAGGAAATTGAGGAACAACGCTTCTCGGCTCACAGAGCTAAGATCGCTATGTACGCAAGTTTCCTTCGTTCGGAACGACTTAGTTACGTGCCTGTAAGTGAGATTTGCCGAAAATTTTCATAACACATCAAGGAAATTGAGGAACAACGCTTCTCGGCTCACAGAGATAAGATCGCTATGTACGCAAGTTTCCTTCGTTCGGAACGACTTAGTTACGTGCCTGTAAGTGAGATTTGCCGAAAATTTTCATAACACATCAAGGAAATTGAGGAACAACGCTTCTCGGCTCACAGAGATAAGATCGCTATGTACGCAAGTTTCCTTCGTTCGGAACGACTTAGTTACGTGCCTGTAAGTGAGATTTGCCGAAAATTTTCATAACACATCAAGGAAATTGAGGAACAACGCTTCTCGGCTCACAGAGCTAAGATCGCTATGTACGCAAGTTTCCTTCGTTCGGAACGACTTAGTTACGTGCCTGTAAGTGAGATTTGCCGAAAATTTTCATAACACATCAAGGAAATTGAGGAACAACGCTTCTCGGCTCACAGAGATAAGATCGCTATGTACGCAAGTTTCCTTCGTTCGGAACGACTTAGTTACGTGCCTGTAAGTGAGATTTGCCGAAAATTTTCATAACACATCAAGGAAATTGAGGAACAACGCTTCTCGGCTCACAGAGCTAAGATCGCTATGTACGCAAGTTTCCTTCGTTCGGAACGACTTAGTTACGTGCCTGTAAGTGAGATTTGCCGAAAATTTTCATAACACATCAAGGAAATTGAGGAACAACGCTTCTCGGCTCACAGAGATAAGATCGCTATGTACGCAAGTTTCCTTCGTTCGGAACGACTTAGTTACGTGCCTGTAAGTGAGATTTGCCGAAAATTTTCATAACACATCAAGGAAATTGAGGAACAACGCTTCTCGGCTCACAGAGATAAGATCGCTATGTACGCAAGTTTCCTTCGTTCGGAACGACTTAGTTACGTGCCTGTAAGTGAGATTTGCCGAAAATTTTCATAACACATCAAGGAAATTGAGGAACAACGCTTCTCGGCTCACAGAGCTAAGATCGCTATGTACGCAAGTTTCCTTCGTTCGGAACGACTTAGTTACGTGCCTGTAAGTGAGATTTGCCGAAAATTTTCATAACACATCAAGGAAATTGAGGAACAACGCTTCTCGGCTCACAGAGCTAAGATCGCTATGTACGCAAGTTTCCTTCGTTCGGAACGACTTAGTTACGTGCCTGTAAGTGAGATTTGCCGAAAATTTTCATAACACATCAAGGAAATTGAGGAACAACGCTTCTCGGCTCACAGAGCTAAGATCGCTATGTACGCAAGTTTCCTTCGTTCGGAACGACTTAGTTACGTGCCTGTAAGTGAGATTTGCCGAAAATTTTCATAACACATCAAGGAAATTGAGGAACAACGCTTCTCGGCTCACAGAGCTAAGATCGCTATGTACGCAAGTTTCCTTCGTTCGGAACGACTTAGTTACGTGCCTGTAAGTGAGATTTGCCGAAAATTTTCATAACACATCAAGGAAATTGAGGAACAACGCTTCTCGGCTCACAGAGATAAGATCGCTATGTACGCAAGTTTCCTTCGTTCGGAACGACTTAGTTACGTGCCTGTAAGTGAGATTTGCCGAAAATTTTCATAACACATCAAGGAAATTGAGGAACAACGCTTCTCGGCTCACAGAGCTAAGATCGCTATGTACGCAAGTTTCCTTCGTTCGGAACGACTTAGTTACGTGCCTGTAAGTGAGATTTGCCGAAAATTTTCATAACACATCAAGGAAATTGAGGAACAACGCTTCTCGGCTCACAGAGCTAAGATCGCTATGTACGCAAGTTTCCTTCGTTCGGAACGACTTAGTTACGTGCCTGTAAGTGAGATTTGCCGAAAATTTTCATAACACATCAAGGAAATTGAGGAACAACGCTTCTCGGCTCACAGAGATAAGATCGCTATGTACGCAAGTTTCCTTCGTTCGGAACGACTTAGTTACGTGCCTGTAAGTGAGATTTGCCGAAAATTTTCATAACACATCAAGGAAATTGAGGAACAACGCTTCTCGGCTCACAGAGATAAGATCGCTATGTACGCAAGTTTCCTTCGTTCGGAACGACTTAGTTACGTGCCTGTAAGTGAGATTTGCCGAAAATTTTCATAACACATCAAGGAAATTGAGGAACAACGCTTCTCGGCTCACAGAGCTAAGATCGCTATGTACGCAAGTTTCCTTCGTTCGGAACGACTTAGTTACGTGCCTGTAAGTGAGATTTGCCGAAAATTTTCATAACACATCAAGGAAATTGAGGAACAACGCTTCTCGGCTCACAGAGATAAGATCGCTATGTACGCAAGTTTCCTTCGTTCGGAACGACTTAGTTACGTGCCTGTAAGTGAGATTTGCCGAAAATTTTCATAACACATCAAGGAAATTGAGGAACAACGCTTCTCGGCTCACAGAGATAAGATCGCTATGTACGCAAGTTTCCTTCGTTCGGAACGACTTAGTTACGTGCCTGTAAGTGAGATTTGCCGAAAATTTTCATAACACATCAAGGAAATTGAGGAACAACGCTTCTCGGCTCACAGAGATAAGATCGCTATGTACGCAAGTTTCCTTCGTTCGGAACGACTTAGTTACGTGCCTGTAAGTGAGATTTGCCGAAAATTTTCATAACACATCAAGGAAATTGAGGAACAACGCTTCTCGGCTCACAGAGATAAGATCGCTATGTACGCAAGTTTCCTTCGTTCGGAACGACTTAGTTACGTGCCTGTAAGTGAGATTTGCCGAAAATTTTCATAACACATCAAGGAAATTGAGGAACAACGCTTCTCGGCTCACAGAGATAAGATCGCTATGTACGCAAGTTTCCTTCGTTCGGAACGACTTAGTTACGTGCCTGTAAGTGAGATTTGCCGAAAATTTTCATAACACATCAAGGAAATTGAGGAACAACGCTTCTCGGCTCACAGAGATAAGATCGCTATGTACGCAAGTTTCCTTCGTTCGGAACGACTTAGTTACGTGCCTGTAAGTGAGATTTGCCGAAAATTTTCATAACACATCAAGGAAATTGAGGAACAACGCTTCTCGGCTCACAGAGCTAAGATCGCTATGTACGCAAGTTTCCTTCGTTCGGAACGACTTAGTTACGTGCCTGTAAGTGAGATTTGCCGAAAATTTTCATAACACATCAAGGAAATTGAGGAACAACGCTTCTCGGCTCACAGAGATAAGATCGCTATGTACGCAAGTTTCCTTCGTTCGGAACGACTTAGTTACGTGCCTGTAAGTGAGATTTGCCGAAAATTTTCATAACACATCAAGGAAATTGAGGAACAACGCTTCTCGGCTCACAGAGCTAAGATCGCTATGTACGCAAGTTTCCTTCGTTCGGAACGACTTAGTTACGTGCCTGTAAGTGAGATTTGCCGAAAATTTTCATAACACATCAAGGAAATTGAGGAACAACGCTTCTCGGCTCACAGAGATAAGATCGCTATGTACGCAAGTTTCCTTCGTTCGGAACGACTTAGTTACGTGCCTGTAAGTGAGATTTGCCGAAAATTTTCATAACACATCAAGGAAATTGAGGAACAACGCTTCTCGGCTCACAGAGATAAGATCGCTATGTACGCAAGTTTCCTTCGTTCGGAACGACTTAGTTACGTGCCTGTAAGTGAGATTTGCCGAAAATTTTCATAACACATCAAGGAAATTGAGGAACAACGCTTCTCGGCTCACAGAGATAAGATCGCTATGTACGCAAGTTTCCTTCGTTCGGAACGACTTAGTTACGTGCCTGTAAGTGAGATTTGCCGAAAATTTTCATAACACATCAAGGAAATTGAGGAACAACGCTTCTCGGCTCACAGAGATAAGATCGCTATGTACGCAAGTTTCCTTCGTTCGGAACGACTTAGTTACGTGCCTGTAAGTGAGATTTGCCGAAAATTTTCATAACACATCAAGGAAATTGAGGAACAACGCTTCTCGGCTCACAGAGATAAGATCGCTATGTACGCAAGTTTCCTTCGTTCGGAACGACTTAGTTACGTGCCTGTAAGTGAGATTTGCCGAAAATTTTCATAACACATCAAGGAAATTGAGGAACAACGCTTCTCGGCTCACAGAGATAAGATCGCTATGTACGCAAGTTTCCTTCGTTCGGAACGACTTAGTTACGTGCCTGTAAGTGAGATTTGCCGAAAATTTTCATAACACATCAAGGAAATTGAGGAACAACGCTTCTCGGCTCACAGAGATAAGATCGCTATGTACGCAAGTTTCCTTCGTTCGGAACGACTTAGTTACGTGCCTGTAAGTGAGATTTGCCGAAAATTTTCATAACACATCAAGGAAATTGAGGAACAACGCTTCTCGGCTCACAGAGATAAGATCGCTATGTACGCAAGTTTCCTTCGTTCGGAACGACTTAGTTACGTGCCTGTAAGTGAGATTTGCCGAAAATTTTCATAACACATCAAGGAAATTGAGGAACAACGCTTCTCGGCTCACAGAGATAAGATCGCTATGTACGCAAGTTTCCTTCGTTCGGAACGACTTAGTTACGTGCCTGTAAGTGAGATTTGCCGAAAATTTTCATAACACATCAAGGAAATTGAGGAACAACGCTTCTCGGCTCACAGAGATAAGATCGCTATGTACGCAAGTTTCCTTCGTTCGGAACGACTTAGTTACGTGCCTGTAAGTGAGATTTGCCGAAAATTTTCATAACACATCAAGGAAATTGAGGAACAACGCTTCTCGGCTCACAGAGATAAGATCGCTATGTACGCAAGTTTCCTTCGTTCGGAACGACTTAGTTACGTGCCTGTAAGTGAGATTTGCCGAAAATTTTCATAACACATCAAGGAAATTGAGGAACAACGCTTCTCGGCTCACAGAGATAAGATCGCTATGTACGCAAGTTTCCTTCGTTCGGAACGACTTAGTTACGTGCCTGTAAGTGAGATTTGCCGAAAATTTTCATAACACATCAAGGAAATTGAGGAACAACGCTTCTCGGCTCACAGAGATAAGATCGCTATGTACGCAAGTTTCCTTCGTTCGGAACGACTTAGTTACGTGCCTGTAAGTGAGATTTGCCGAAAATTTTCATAACACATCAAGGAAATTGAGGAACAACGCTTCTCGGCTCACAGAGATAAGATCGCTATGTACGCAAGTTTCCTTCGTTCGGAACGACTTAGTTACGTGCCTGTAAGTGAGATTTGCCGAAAATTTTCATAACACATCAAGGAAATTGAGGAACAACGCTTCTCGGCTCACAGAGATAAGATCGCTATGTACGCAAGTTTCCTTCGTTCGGAACGACTTAGTTACGTGCCTGTAAGTGAGATTTGCCGAAAATTTTCATAACACATCAAGGAAATTGAGGAACAACGCTTCTCGGCTCACAGAGATAAGATCGCTATGTACGCAAGTTTCCTTCGTTCGGAACGACTTAGTTACGTGCCTGTAAGTGAGATTTGCCGAAAATTTTCATAACACATCAAGGAAATTGAGGAACAACGCTTCTCGGCTCACAGAGATAAGATCGCTATGTACGCAAGTTTCCTTCGTTCGGAACGACTTAGTTACGTGCCTGTAAGTGAGATTTGCCGAAAATTTTCATAACACATCAAGGAAATTGAGGAACAACGCTTCTCGGCTCACAGAGATAAGATCGCTATGTACGCAAGTTTCCTTCGTTCGGAACGACTTAGTTACGTGCCTGTAAGTGAGATTTGCCGAAAATTTTCATAACACATCAAGGAAATTGAGGAACAACGCTTCTCGGCTCACAGAGATAAGATCGCTATGTACGCAAGTTTCCTTCGTTCGGAACGACTTAGTTACGTGCCTGTAAGTGAGATTTGCCGAAAATTTTCATAACACATCAAGGAAATTGAGGAACAACGCTTCTCGGCTCACAGAGATAAGATCGCTATGTACGCAAGTTTCCTTCGTTCGGAACGACTTAGTTACGTGCCTGTAAGTGAGATTTGCCGAAAATTTTCATAACACATCAAGGAAATTGAGGAACAACGCTTCTCGGCTCACAGAGATAAGATCGCTATGTACGCAAGTTTCCTTCGTTCGGAACGACTTAGTTACGTGCCTGTAAGTGAGATTTGCCGAAAATTTTCATAACACATCAAGGAAATTGAGGAACAACGCTTCTCGGCTCACAGAGATAAGATCGCTATGTACGCAAGTTTCCTTCGTTCGGAACGACTTAGTTACGTGCCTGTAAGTGAGATTTGCCGAAAATTTTCATAACACATCAAGGAAATTGAGGAACAACGCTTCTCGGCTCACAGAGATAAGATCGCTATGTACGCAAGTTTCCTTCGTTCGGAACGACTTAGTTACGTGCCTGTAAGTGAGATTTGCCGAAAATTTTCATAACACATCAAGGAAATTGAGGAACAACGCTTCTCGGCTCACAGAGATAAGATCGCTATGTACGCAAGTTTCCTTCGTTCGGAACGACTTAGTTACGTGCCTGTAAGTGAGATTTGCCGAAAATTTTCATAACACATCAAGGAAATTGAGGAACAACGCTTCTCGGCTCACAGAGATAAGATCGCTATGTACGCAAGTTTCCTTCGTTCGGAACGACTTAGTTACGTGCCTGTAAGTGAGATTTGCCGAAAATTTTCATAACACATCAAGGAAATTGAGGAACAACGCTTCTCGGCTCACAGAGATAAGATCGCTATGTACGCAAGTTTCCTTCGTTCGGAACGACTTAGTTACGTGCCTGTAAGTGAGATTTGCCGAAAATTTTCATAACACATCAAGGAAATTGAGGAACAACGCTTCTCGGCTCACAGAGATAAGATCGCTATGTACGCAAGTTTCCTTCGTTCGGAACGACTTAGTTACGTGCCTGTAAGTGAGATTTGCCGAAAATTTTCATAACACATCAAGGAAATTGAGGAACAACGCTTCTCGGCTCACAGAGATAAGATCGCTATGTACGCAAGTTTCCTTCGTTCGGAACGACTTAGTTACGTGCCTGTAAGTGAGATTTGCCGAAAATTTTCATAACACATCAAGGAAATTGAGGAACAACGCTTCTCGGCTCACAGAGATAAGATCGCTATGTACGCAAGTTTCCTTCGTTCGGAACGACTTAGTTACGTGCCTGTAAGTGAGATTTGCCGAAAATTTTCATAACACATCAAGGAAATTGAGGAACAACGCTTCTCGGCTCACAGAGATAAGATCGCTATGTACGCAAGTTTCCTTCGTTCGGAACGACTTAGTTACGTGCCTGTAAGTGAGATTTGCCGAAAATTTTCATAACACATCAAGGAAATTGAGGAACAACGCTTCTCGGCTCACAGAGATAAGATCGCTATGTACGCAAGTTTCCTTCGTTCGGAACGACTTAGTTACGTGCCTGTAAGTGAGATTTGCCGAAAATTTTCATAACACATCAAGGAAATTGAGGAACAACGCTTCTCGGCTCACAGAGATAAGATCGCTATGTACGCAAGTTTCCTTCGTTCGGAACGACTTAGTTACGTGCCTGTAAGTGAGATTTGCCGAAAATTTTCATAACACATCAAGGAAATTGAGGAACAACGCTTCTCGGCTCACAGAGATAAGATCGCTATGTACGCAAGTTTCCTTCGTTCGGAACGACTTAGTTACGTGCCTGTAAGTGAGATTTGCCGAAAATTTTCATAACACATCAAGGAAATTGAGGAACAACGCTTCTCGGCTCACAGAGATAAGATCGCTATGTACGCAAGTTTCCTTCGTTCGGAACGACTTAGTTACGTGCCTGTAAGTGAGATTTGCCGAAAATTTTCATAACACATCAAGGAAATTGAGGAACAACGCTTCTCGGCTCACAGAGATAAGATCGCTATGTACGCAAGTTTCCTTCGTTCGGAACGACTTAGTTACGTGCCTGTAAGTGAGATTTGCCGAAAATTTTCATAACACATCAAGGAAATTGAGGAACAACGCTTCTCGGCTCACAGAGCTAAGATCGCTATGTACGCAAGTTTCCTTCGTTCGGAACGACTTAGTTACGTGCCTGTAAGTGAGATTTGCCGAAAATTTTCATAACACATCAAGGAAATTGAGGAACAACGCTTCTCGGCTCACAGAGATAAGATCGCTATGTACGCAAGTTTCCTTCGTTCGGAACGACTTAGTTACGTGCCTGTAAGTGAGATTTGCCGAAAATTTTCATAACACATCAAGGAAATTGAGGAACAACGCTTCTCGGCTCACAGAGATAAGATCGCTATGTACGCAAGTTTCCTTCGTTCGGAACGACTTAGTTACGTGCCTGTAAGTGAGATTTGCCGAAAATTTTCATAACACATCAAGGAAATTGAGGAACAACGCTTCTCGGCTCACAGAGATAAGATCGCTATGTACGCAAGTTTCCTTCGTTCGGAACGACTTAGTTACGTGCCTGTAAGTGAGATTTGCCGAAAATTTTCATAACACATCAAGGAAATTGAGGAACAACGCTTCTCGGCTCACAGAGATAAGATCGCTATGTACGCAAGTTTCCTTCGTTCGGAACGACTTAGTTACGTGCCTGTAAGTGAGATTTGCCGAAAATTTTCATAACACATCAAGGAAATTGAGGAACAACGCTTCTCGGCTCACAGAGATAAGATCGCTATGTACGCAAGTTTCCTTCGTTCGGAACGACTTAGTTACGTGCCTGTAAGTGAGATTTGCCGAAAATTTTCATAACACATCAAGGAAATTGAGGAACAACGCTTCTCGGCTCACAGAGATAAGATCGCTATGTACGCAAGTTTCCTTCGTTCGGAACGACTTAGTTACGTGCCTGTAAGTGAGATTTGCCGAAAATTTTCATAACACATCAAGGAAATTGAGGAACAACGCTTCTCGGCTCACAGAGATAAGATCGCTATGTACGCAAGTTTCCTTCGTTCGGAACGACTTAGTTACGTGCCTGTAAGTGAGATTTGCCGAAAATTTTCATAACACATCAAGGAAATTGAGGAACAACGCTTCTCGGCTCACAGAGATAAGATCGCTATGTACGCAAGTTTCCTTCGTTCGGAACGACTTAGTTACGTGCCTGTAAGTGAGATTTGCCGAAAATTTTCATAACACATCAAGGAAATTGAGGAACAACGCTTCTCGGCTCACAGAGATAAGATCGCTATGTACGCAAGTTTCCTTCGTTCGGAACGACTTAGTTACGTGCCTGTAAGTGAGATTTGCCGAAAATTTTCATAACACATCAAGGAAATTGAGGAACAACGCTTCTCGGCTCACAGAGATAAGATCGCTATGTACGCAAGTTTCCTTCGTTCGGAACGACTTAGTTACGTGCCTGTAAGTGAGATTTGCCGAAAATTTTCATAACACATCAAGGAAATTGAGGAACAACGCTTCTCGGCTCACAGAGATAAGATCGCTATGTACGCAAGTTTCCTTCGTTCGGAACGACTTAGTTACGTGCCTGTAAGTGAGATTTGCCGAAAATTTTCATAACACATCAAGGAAATTGAGGAACAACGCTTCTCGGCTCACAGAGATAAGATCGCTATGTACGCAAGTTTCCTTCGTTCGGAACGACTTAGTTACGTGCCTGTAAGTGAGATTTGCCGAAAATTTTCATAACACATCAAGGAAATTGAGGAACAACGCTTCTCGGCTCACAGAGATAAGATCGCTATGTACGCAAGTTTCCTTCGTTCGGAACGACTTAGTTACGTGCCTGTAAGTGAGATTTGCCGAAAATTTTCATAACACATCAAGGAAATTGAGGAACAACGCTTCTCGGCTCACAGAGATAAGATCGCTATGTACGCAAGTTTCCTTCGTTCGGAACGACTTAGTTACGTGCCTGTAAGTGAGATTTGCCGAAAATTTTCATAACACATCAAGGAAATTGAGGAACAACGCTTCTCGGCTCACAGAGATAAGATCGCTATGTACGCAAGTTTCCTTCGTTCGGAACGACTTAGTTACGTGCCTGTAAGTGAGATTTGCCGAAAATTTTCATAACACATCAAGGAAATTGAGGAACAACGCTTCTCGGCTCACAGAGATAAGATCGCTATGTACGCAAGTTTCCTTCGTTCGGAACGACTTAGTTACGTGCCTGTAAGTGAGATTTGCCGAAAATTTTCATAACACATCAAGGAAATTGAGGAACAACGCTTCTCGGCTCACAGAGATAAGATCGCTATGTACGCAAGTTTCCTTCGTTCGGAACGACTTAGTTACGTGCCTGTAAGTGAGATTTGCCGAAAATTTTCATAACACATCAAGGAAATTGAGGAACAACGCTTCTCGGCTCACAGAGATAAGATCGCTATGTACGCAAGTTTCCTTCGTTCGGAACGACTTAGTTACGTGCCTGTAAGTGAGATTTGCCGAAAATTTTCATAACACATCAAGGAAATTGAGGAACAACGCTTCTCGGCTCACAGAGATAAGATCGCTATGTACGCAAGTTTCCTTCGTTCGGAACGACTTAGTTACGTGCCTGTAAGTGAGATTTGCCGAAAATTTTCATAACACATCAAGGAAATTGAGGAACAACGCTTCTCGGCTCACAGAGATAAGATCGCTATGTACGCAAGTTTCCTTCGTTCGGAACGACTTAGTTACGTGCCTGTAAGTGAGATTTGCCGAAAATTTTCATAACACATCAAGGAAATTGAGGAACAACGCTTCTCGGCTCACAGAGATAAGATCGCTATGTACGCAAGTTTCCTTCGTTCGGAACGACTTAGTTACGTGCCTGTAAGTGAGATTTGCCGAAAATTTTCATAACACATCAAGGAAATTGAGGAACAACGCTTCTCGGCTCACAGAGATAAGATCGCTATGTACGCAAGTTTCCTTCGTTCGGAACGACTTAGTTACGTGCCTGTAAGTGAGATTTGCCGAAAATTTTCATAACACATCAAGGAAATTGAGGAACAACGCTTCTCGGCTCACAGAGATAAGATCGCTATGTACGCAAGTTTCCTTCGTTCGGAACGACTTAGTTACGTGCCTGTAAGTGAGATTTGCCGAAAATTTTCATAACACATCAAGGAAATTGAGGAACAACGCTTCTCGGCTCACAGAGATAAGATCGCTATGTACGCAAGTTTCCTTCGTTCGGAACGACTTAGTTACGTGCCTGTAAGTGAGATTTGCCGAAAATTTTCATAACACATCAAGGAAATTGAGGAACAACGCTTCTCGGCTCACAGAGATAAGATCGCTATGTACGCAAGTTTCCTTCGTTCGGAACGACTTAGTTACGTGCCTGTAAGTGAGATTTGCCGAAAATTTTCATAACACATCAAGGAAATTGAGGAACAACGCTTCTCGGCTCACAGAGATAAGATCGCTATGTACGCAAGTTTCCTTCGTTCGGAACGACTTAGTTACGTGCCTGTAAGTGAGATTTGCCGAAAATTTTCATAACACATCAAGGAAATTGAGGAACAACGCTTCTCGGCTCACAGAGATAAGATCGCTATGTACGCAAGTTTCCTTCGTTCGGAACGACTTAGTTACGTGCCTGTAAGTGAGATTTGCCGAAAATTTTCATAACACATCAAGGAAATTGAGGAACAACGCTTCTCGGCTCACAGAGATAAGATCGCTATGTACGCAAGTTTCCTTCGTTCGGAACGACTTAGTTACGTGCCTGTAAGTGAGATTTGCCGAAAATTTTCATAACACATCAAGGAAATTGAGGAACAACGCTTCTCGGCTCACAGAGATAAGATCGCTATGTACGCAAGTTTCCTTCGTTCGGAACGACTTAGTTACGTGCCTGTAAGTGAGATTTGCCGAAAATTTTCATAACACATCAAGGAAATTGAGGAACAACGCTTCTCGGCTCACAGAGATAAGATCGCTATGTACGCAAGTTTCCTTCGTTCGGAACGACTTAGTTACGTGCCTGTAAGTGAGATTTGCCGAAAATTTTCATAACACATCAAGGAAATTGAGGAACAACGCTTCTCGGCTCACAGAGATAAGATCGCTATGTACGCAAGTTTCCTTCGTTCGGAACGACTTAGTTACGTGCCTGTAAGTGAGATTTGCCGAAAATTTTCATAACACATCAAGGAAATTGAGGAACAACGCTTCTCGGCTCACAGAGATAAGATCGCTATGTACGCAAGTTTCCTTCGTTCGGAACGACTTAGTTACGTGCCTGTAAGTGAGATTTGCCGAAAATTTTCATAACACATCAAGGAAATTGAGGAACAACGCTTCTCGGCTCACAGAGATAAGATCGCTATGTACGCAAGTTTCCTTCGTTCGGAACGACTTAGTTACGTGCCTGTAAGTGAGATTTGCCGAAAATTTTCATAACACATCAAGGAAATTGAGGAACAACGCTTCTCGGCTCACAGAGATAAGATCGCTATGTACGCAAGTTTCCTTCGTTCGGAACGACTTAGTTACGTGCCTGTAAGTGAGATTTGCCGAAAATTTTCATAACACATCAAGGAAATTGAGGAACAACGCTTCTCGGCTCACAGAGATAAGATCGCTATGTACGCAAGTTTCCTTCGTTCGGAACGACTTAGTTACGTGCCTGTAAGTGAGATTTGCCGAAAATTTTCATAACACATCAAGGAAATTGAGGAACAACGCTTCTCGGCTCACAGAGATAAGATCGCTATGTACGCAAGTTTCCTTCGTTCGGAACGACTTAGTTACGTGCCTGTAAGTGAGATTTGCCGAAAATTTTCATAACACATCAAGGAAATTGAGGAACAACGCTTCTCGGCTCACAGAGATAAGATCGCTATGTACGCAAGTTTCCTTCGTTCGGAACGACTTAGTTACGTGCCTGTAAGTGAGATTTGCCGAAAATTTTCATAACACATCAAGGAAATTGAGGAACAACGCTTCTCGGCTCACAGAGATAAGATCGCTATGTACGCAAGTTTCCTTCGTTCGGAACGACTTAGTTACGTGCCTGTAAGTGAGATTTGCCGAAAATTTTCATAACACATCAAGGAAATTGAGGAACAACGCTTCTCGGCTCACAGAGATAAGATCGCTATGTACGCAAGTTTCCTTCGTTCGGAACGACTTAGTTACGTGCCTGTAAGTGAGATTTGCCGAAAATTTTCATAACACATCAAGGAAATTGAGGAACAACGCTTCTCGGCTCACAGAGATAAGATCGCTATGTACGCAAGTTTCCTTCGTTCGGAACGACTTAGTTACGTGCCTGTAAGTGAGATTTGCCGAAAATTTTCATAACACATCAAGGAAATTGAGGAACAACGCTTCTCGGCTCACAGAGATAAGATCGCTATGTACGCAAGTTTCCTTCGTTCGGAACGACTTAGTTACGTGCCTGTAAGTGAGATTTGCCGAAAATTTTCATAACACATCAAGGAAATTGAGGAACAACGCTTCTCGGCTCACAGAGATAAGATCGCTATGTACGCAAGTTTCCTTCGTTCGGAACGACTTAGTTACGTGCCTGTAAGTGAGATTTGCCGAAAATTTTCATAACACATCAAGGAAATTGAGGAACAACGCTTCTCGGCTCACAGAGATAAGATCGCTATGTACGCAAGTTTCCTTCGTTCGGAACGACTTAGTTACGTGCCTGTAAGTGAGATTTGCCGAAAATTTTCATAACACATCAAGGAAATTGAGGAACAACGCTTCTCGGCTCACAGAGATAAGATCGCTATGTACGCAAGTTTCCTTCGTTCGGAACGACTTAGTTACGTGCCTGTAAGTGAGATTTGCCGAAAATTTTCATAACACATCAAGGAAATTGAGGAACAACGCTTCTCGGCTCACAGAGATAAGATCGCTATGTACGCAAGTTTCCTTCGTTCGGAACGACTTAGTTACGTGCCTGTAAGTGAGATTTGCCGAAAATTTTCATAACACATCAAGGAAATTGAGGAACAACGCTTCTCGGCTCACAGAGATAAGATCGCTATGTACGCAAGTTTCCTTCGTTCGGAACGACTTAGTTACGTGCCTGTAAGTGAGATTTGCCGAAAATTTTCATAACACATCAAGGAAATTGAGGAACAACGCTTCTCGGCTCACAGAGATAAGATCGCTATGTACGCAAGTTTCCTTCGTTCGGAACGACTTAGTTACGTGCCTGTAAGTGAGATTTGCCGAAAATTTTCATAACACATCAAGGAAATTGAGGAACAACGCTTCTCGGCTCACAGAGATAAGATCGCTATGTACGCAAGTTTCCTTCGTTCGGAACGACTTAGTTACGTGCCTGTAAGTGAGATTTGCCGAAAATTTTCATAACACATCAAGGAAATTGAGGAACAACGCTTCTCGGCTCACAGAGATAAGATCGCTATGTACGCAAGTTTCCTTCGTTCGGAACGACTTAGTTACGTGCCTGTAAGTGAGATTTGCCGAAAATTTTCATAACACATCAAGGAAATTGAGGAACAACGCTTCTCGGCTCACAGAGATAAGATCGCTATGTACGCAAGTTTCCTTCGTTCGGAACGACTTAGTTACGTGCCTGTAAGTGAGATTTGCCGAAAATTTTCATAACACATCAAGGAAATTGAGGAACAACGCTTCTCGGCTCACAGAGATAAGATCGCTATGTACGCAAGTTTCCTTCGTTCGGAACGACTTAGTTACGTGCCTGTAAGTGAGATTTGCCGAAAATTTTCATAACACATCAAGGAAATTGAGGAACAACGCTTCTCGGCTCACAGAGATAAGATCGCTATGTACGCAAGTTTCCTTCGTTCGGAACGACTTAGTTACGTGCCTGTAAGTGAGATTTGCCGAAAATTTTCATAACACATCAAGGAAATTGAGGAACAACGCTTCTCGGCTCACAGAGATAAGATCGCTATGTACGCAAGTTTCCTTCGTTCGGAACGACTTAGTTACGTGCCTGTAAGTGAGATTTGCCGAAAATTTTCATAACACATCAAGGAAATTGAGGAACAACGCTTCTCGGCTCACAGAGATAAGATCGCTATGTACGCAAGTTTCCTTCGTTCGGAACGACTTAGTTACGTGCCTGTAAGTGAGATTTGCCGAAAATTTTCATAACACATCAAGGAAATTGAGGAACAACGCTTCTCGGCTCACAGAGATAAGATCGCTATGTACGCAAGTTTCCTTCGTTCGGAACGACTTAGTTACGTGCCTGTAAGTGAGATTTGCCGAAAATTTTCATAACACATCAAGGAAATTGAGGAACAACGCTTCTCGGCTCACAGAGATAAGATCGCTATGTACGCAAGTTTCCTTCGTTCGGAACGACTTAGTTACGTGCCTGTAAGTGAGATTTGCCGAAAATTTTCATAACACATCAAGGAAATTGAGGAACAACGCTTCTCGGCTCACAGAGATAAGATCGCTATGTACGCAAGTTTCCTTCGTTCGGAACGACTTAGTTACGTGCCTGTAAGTGAGATTTGCCGAAAATTTTCATAACACATCAAGGAAATTGAGGAACAACGCTTCTCGGCTCACAGAGATAAGATCGCTATGTACGCAAGTTTCCTTCGTTCGGAACGACTTAGTTACGTGCCTGTAAGTGAGATTTGCCGAAAATTTTCATAACACATCAAGGAAATTGAGGAACAACGCTTCTCGGCTCACAGAGATAAGATCGCTATGTACGCAAGTTTCCTTCGTTCGGAACGACTTAGTTACGTGCCTGTAAGTGAGATTTGCCGAAAATTTTCATAACACATCAAGGAAATTGAGGAACAACGCTTCTCGGCTCACAGAGATAAGATCGCTATGTACGCAAGTTTCCTTCGTTCGGAACGACTTAGTTACGTGCCTGTAAGTGAGATTTGCCGAAAATTTTCATAACACATCAAGGAAATTGAGGAACAACGCTTCTCGGCTCACAGAGATAAGATCGCTATGTACGCAAGTTTCCTTCGTTCGGAACGACTTAGTTACGTGCCTGTAAGTGAGATTTGCCGAAAATTTTCATAACACATCAAGGAAATTGAGGAACAACGCTTCTCGGCTCACAGAGATAAGATCGCTATGTACGCAAGTTTCCTTCGTTCGGAACGACTTAGTTACGTGCCTGTAAGTGAGATTTGCCGAAAATTTTCATAACACATCAAGGAAATTGAGGAACAACGCTTCTCGGCTCACAGAGATAAGATCGCTATGTACGCAAGTTTCCTTCGTTCGGAACGACTTAGTTACGTGCCTGTAAGTGAGATTTGCCGAAAATTTTCATAACACATCAAGGAAATTGAGGAACAACGCTTCTCGGCTCACAGAGATAAGATCGCTATGTACGCAAGTTTCCTTCGTTCGGAACGACTTAGTTACGTGCCTGTAAGTGAGATTTGCCGAAAATTTTCATAACACATCAAGGAAATTGAGGAACAACGCTTCTCGGCTCACAGAGATAAGATCGCTATGTACGCAAGTTTCCTTCGTTCGGAACGACTTAGTTACGTGCCTGTAAGTGAGATTTGCCGAAAATTTTCATAACACATCAAGGAAATTGAGGAACAACGCTTCTCGGCTCACAGAGATAAGATCGCTATGTACGCAAGTTTCCTTCGTTCGGAACGACTTAGTTACGTGCCTGTAAGTGAGATTTGCCGAAAATTTTCATAACACATCAAGGAAATTGAGGAACAACGCTTCTCGGCTCACAGAGATAAGATCGCTATGTACGCAAGTTTCCTTCGTTCGGAACGACTTAGTTACGTGCCTGTAAGTGAGATTTGCCGAAAATTTTCATAACACATCAAGGAAATTGAGGAACAACGCTTCTCGGCTCACAGAGATAAGATCGCTATGTACGCAAGTTTCCTTCGTTCGGAACGACTTAGTTACGTGCCTGTAAGTGAGATTTGCCGAAAATTTTCATAACACATCAAGGAAATTGAGGAACAACGCTTCTCGGCTCACAGAGATAAGATCGCTATGTACGCAAGTTTCCTTCGTTCGGAACGACTTAGTTACGTGCCTGTAAGTGAGATTTGCCGAAAATTTTCATAACACATCAAGGAAATTGAGGAACAACGCTTCTCGGCTCACAGAGATAAGATCGCTATGTACGCAAGTTTCCTTCGTTCGGAACGACTTAGTTACGTGCCTGTAAGTGAGATTTGCCGAAAATTTTCATAACACATCAAGGAAATTGAGGAACAACGCTTCTCGGCTCACAGAGATAAGATCGCTATGTACGCAAGTTTCCTTCGTTCGGAACGACTTAGTTACGTGCCTGTAAGTGAGATTTGCCGAAAATTTTCATAACACATCAAGGAAATTGAGGAACAACGCTTCTCGGCTCACAGAGATAAGATCGCTATGTACGCAAGTTTCCTTCGTTCGGAACGACTTAGTTACGTGCCTGTAAGTGAGATTTGCCGAAAATTTTCATAACACATCAAGGAAATTGAGGAACAACGCTTCTCGGCTCACAGAGATAAGATCGCTATGTACGCAAGTTTCCTTCGTTCGGAACGACTTAGTTACGTGCCTGTAAGTGAGATTTGCCGAAAATTTTCATAACACATCAAGGAAATTGAGGAACAACGCTTCTCGGCTCACAGAGATAAGATCGCTATGTACGCAAGTTTCCTTCGTTCGGAACGACTTAGTTACGTGCCTGTAAGTGAGATTTGCCGAAAATTTTCATAACACATCAAGGAAATTGAGGAACAACGCTTCTCGGCTCACAGAGATAAGATCGCTATGTACGCAAGTTTCCTTCGTTCGGAACGACTTAGTTACGTGCCTGTAAGTGAGATTTGCCGAAAATTTTCATAACACATCAAGGAAATTGAGGAACAACGCTTCTCGGCTCACAGAGATAAGATCGCTATGTACGCAAGTTTCCTTCGTTCGGAACGACTTAGTTACGTGCCTGTAAGTGAGATTTGCCGAAAATTTTCATAACACATCAAGGAAATTGAGGAACAACGCTTCTCGGCTCACAGAGATAAGATCGCTATGTACGCAAGTTTCCTTCGTTCGGAACGACTTAGTTACGTGCCTGTAAGTGAGATTTGCCGAAAATTTTCATAACACATCAAGGAAATTGAGGAACAACGCTTCTCGGCTCACAGAGATAAGATCGCTATGTACGCAAGTTTCCTTCGTTCGGAACGACTTAGTTACGTGCCTGTAAGTGAGATTTGCCGAAAATTTTCATAACACATCAAGGAAATTGAGGAACAACGCTTCTCGGCTCACAGAGATAAGATCGCTATGTACGCAAGTTTCCTTCGTTCGGAACGACTTAGTTACGTGCCTGTAAGTGAGATTTGCCGAAAATTTTCATAACACATCAAGGAAATTGAGGAACAACGCTTCTCGGCTCACAGAGATAAGATCGCTATGTACGCAAGTTTCCTTCGTTCGGAACGACTTAGTTACGTGCCTGTAAGTGAGATTTGCCGAAAATTTTCATAACACATCAAGGAAATTGAGGAACAACGCTTCTCGGCTCACAGAGATAAGATCGCTATGTACGCAAGTTTCCTTCGTTCGGAACGACTTAGTTACGTGCCTGTAAGTGAGATTTGCCGAAAATTTTCATAACACATCAAGGAAATTGAGGAACAACGCTTCTCGGCTCACAGAGATAAGATCGCTATGTACGCAAGTTTCCTTCGTTCGGAACGACTTAGTTACGTGCCTGTAAGTGAGATTTGCCGAAAATTTTCATAACACATCAAGGAAATTGAGGAACAACGCTTCTCGGCTCACAGAGATAAGATCGCTATGTACGCAAGTTTCCTTCGTTCGGAACGACTTAGTTACGTGCCTGTAAGTGAGATTTGCCGAAAATTTTCATAACACATCAAGGAAATTGAGGAACAACGCTTCTCGGCTCACAGAGATAAGATCGCTATGTACGCAAGTTTCCTTCGTTCGGAACGACTTAGTTACGTGCCTGTAAGTGAGATTTGCCGAAAATTTTCATAACACATCAAGGAAATTGAGGAACAACGCTTCTCGGCTCACAGAGATAAGATCGCTATGTACGCAAGTTTCCTTCGTTCGGAACGACTTAGTTACGTGCCTGTAAGTGAGATTTGCCGAAAATTTTCATAACACATCAAGGAAATTGAGGAACAACGCTTCTCGGCTCACAGAGATAAGATCGCTATGTACGCAAGTTTCCTTCGTTCGGAACGACTTAGTTACGTGCCTGTAAGTGAGATTTGCCGAAAATTTTCATAACACATCAAGGAAATTGAGGAACAACGCTTCTCGGCTCACAGAGATAAGATCGCTATGTACGCAAGTTTCCTTCGTTCGGAACGACTTAGTTACGTGCCTGTAAGTGAGATTTGCCGAAAATTTTCATAACACATCAAGGAAATTGAGGAACAACGCTTCTCGGCTCACAGAGATAAGATCGCTATGTACGCAAGTTTCCTTCGTTCGGAACGACTTAGTTACGTGCCTGTAAGTGAGATTTGCCGAAAATTTTCATAACACATCAAGGAAATTGAGGAACAACGCTTCTCGGCTCACAGAGATAAGATCGCTATGTACGCAAGTTTCCTTCGTTCGGAACGACTTAGTTACGTGCCTGTAAGTGAGATTTGCCGAAAATTTTCATAACACATCAAGGAAATTGAGGAACAACGCTTCTCGGCTCACAGAGATAAGATCGCTATGTACGCAAGTTTCCTTCGTTCGGAACGACTTAGTTACGTGCCTGTAAGTGAGATTTGCCGAAAATTTTCATAACACATCAAGGAAATTGAGGAACAACGCTTCTCGGCTCACAGAGATAAGATCGCTATGTACGCAAGTTTCCTTCGTTCGGAACGACTTAGTTACGTGCCTGTAAGTGAGATTTGCCGAAAATTTTCATAACACATCAAGGAAATTGAGGAACAACGCTTCTCGGCTCACAGAGATAAGATCGCTATGTACGCAAGTTTCCTTCGTTCGGAACGACTTAGTTACGTGCCTGTAAGTGAGATTTGCCGAAAATTTTCATAACACATCAAGGAAATTGAGGAACAACGCTTCTCGGCTCACAGAGATAAGATCGCTATGTACGCAAGTTTCCTTCGTTCGGAACGACTTAGTTACGTGCCTGTAAGTGAGATTTGCCGAAAATTTTCATAACACATCAAGGAAATTGAGGAACAACGCTTCTCGGCTCACAGAGATAAGATCGCTATGTACGCAAGTTTCCTTCGTTCGGAACGACTTAGTTACGTGCCTGTAAGTGAGATTTGCCGAAAATTTTCATAACACATCAAGGAAATTGAGGAACAACGCTTCTCGGCTCACAGAGATAAGATCGCTATGTACGCAAGTTTCCTTCGTTCGGAACGACTTAGTTACGTGCCTGTAAGTGAGATTTGCCGAAAATTTTCATAACACATCAAGGAAATTGAGGAACAACGCTTCTCGGCTCACAGAGATAAGATCGCTATGTACGCAAGTTTCCTTCGTTCGGAACGACTTAGTTACGTGCCTGTAAGTGAGATTTGCCGAAAATTTTCATAACACATCAAGGAAATTGAGGAACAACGCTTCTCGGCTCACAGAGATAAGATCGCTATGTACGCAAGTTTCCTTCGTTCGGAACGACTTAGTTACGTGCCTGTAAGTGAGATTTGCCGAAAATTTTCATAACACATCAAGGAAATTGAGGAACAACGCTTCTCGGCTCACAGAGATAAGATCGCTATGTACGCAAGTTTCCTTCGTTCGGAACGACTTAGTTACGTGCCTGTAAGTGAGATTTGCCGAAAATTTTCATAACACATCAAGGAAATTGAGGAACAACGCTTCTCGGCTCACAGAGATAAGATCGCTATGTACGCAAGTTTCCTTCGTTCGGAACGACTTAGTTACGTGCCTGTAAGTGAGATTTGCCGAAAATTTTCATAACACATCAAGGAAATTGAGGAACAACGCTTCTCGGCTCACAGAGATAAGATCGCTATGTACGCAAGTTTCCTTCGTTCGGAACGACTTAGTTACGTGCCTGTAAGTGAGATTTGCCGAAAATTTTCATAACACATCAAGGAAATTGAGGAACAACGCTTCTCGGCTCACAGAGATAAGATCGCTATGTACGCAAGTTTCCTTCGTTCGGAACGACTTAGTTACGTGCCTGTAAGTGAGATTTGCCGAAAATTTTCATAACACATCAAGGAAATTGAGGAACAACGCTTCTCGGCTCACAGAGATAAGATCGCTATGTACGCAAGTTTCCTTCGTTCGGAACGACTTAGTTACGTGCCTGTAAGTGAGATTTGCCGAAAATTTTCATAACACATCAAGGAAATTGAGGAACAACGCTTCTCGGCTCACAGAGATAAGATCGCTATGTACGCAAGTTTCCTTCGTTCGGAACGACTTAGTTACGTGCCTGTAAGTGAGATTTGCCGAAAATTTTCATAACACATCAAGGAAATTGAGGAACAACGCTTCTCGGCTCACAGAGATAAGATCGCTATGTACGCAAGTTTCCTTCGTTCGGAACGACTTAGTTACGTGCCTGTAAGTGAGATTTGCCGAAAATTTTCATAACACATCAAGGAAATTGAGGAACAACGCTTCTCGGCTCACAGAGATAAGATCGCTATGTACGCAAGTTTCCTTCGTTCGGAACGACTTAGTTACGTGCCTGTAAGTGAGATTTGCCGAAAATTTTCATAACACATCAAGGAAATTGAGGAACAACGCTTCTCGGCTCACAGAGATAAGATCGCTATGTACGCAAGTTTCCTTCGTTCGGAACGACTTAGTTACGTGCCTGTAAGTGAGATTTGCCGAAAATTTTCATAACACATCAAGGAAATTGAGGAACAACGCTTCTCGGCTCACAGAGATAAGATCGCTATGTACGCAAGTTTCCTTCGTTCGGAACGACTTAGTTACGTGCCTGTAAGTGAGATTTGCCGAAAATTTTCATAACACATCAAGGAAATTGAGGAACAACGCTTCTCGGCTCACAGAGATAAGATCGCTATGTACGCAAGTTTCCTTCGTTCGGAACGACTTAGTTACGTGCCTGTAAGTGAGATTTGCCGAAAATTTTCATAACACATCAAGGAAATTGAGGAACAACGCTTCTCGGCTCACAGAGATAAGATCGCTATGTACGCAAGTTTCCTTCGTTCGGAACGACTTAGTTACGTGCCTGTAAGTGAGATTTGCCGAAAATTTTCATAACACATCAAGGAAATTGAGGAACAACGCTTCTCGGCTCACAGAGATAAGATCGCTATGTACGCAAGTTTCCTTCGTTCGGAACGACTTAGTTACGTGCCTGTAAGTGAGATTTGCCGAAAATTTTCATAACACATCAAGGAAATTGAGGAACAACGCTTCTCGGCTCACAGAGATAAGATCGCTATGTACGCAAGTTTCCTTCGTTCGGAACGACTTAGTTACGTGCCTGTAAGTGAGATTTGCCGAAAATTTTCATAACACATCAAGGAAATTGAGGAACAACGCTTCTCGGCTCACAGAGATAAGATCGCTATGTACGCAAGTTTCCTTCGTTCGGAACGACTTAGTTACGTGCCTGTAAGTGAGATTTGCCGAAAATTTTCATAACACATCAAGGAAATTGAGGAACAACGCTTCTCGGCTCACAGAGATAAGATCGCTATGTACGCAAGTTTCCTTCGTTCGGAACGACTTAGTTACGTGCCTGTAAGTGAGATTTGCCGAAAATTTTCATAACACATCAAGGAAATTGAGGAACAACGCTTCTCGGCTCACAGAGATAAGATCGCTATGTACGCAAGTTTCCTTCGTTCGGAACGACTTAGTTACGTGCCTGTAAGTGAGATTTGCCGAAAATTTTCATAACACATCAAGGAAATTGAGGAACAACGCTTCTCGGCTCACAGAGATAAGATCGCTATGTACGCAAGTTTCCTTCGTTCGGAACGACTTAGTTACGTGCCTGTAAGTGAGATTTGCCGAAAATTTTCATAACACATCAAGGAAATTGAGGAACAACGCTTCTCGGCTCACAGAGATAAGATCGCTATGTACGCAAGTTTCCTTCGTTCGGAACGACTTAGTTACGTGCCTGTAAGTGAGATTTGCCGAAAATTTTCATAACACATCAAGGAAATTGAGGAACAACGCTTCTCGGCTCACAGAGATAAGATCGCTATGTACGCAAGTTTCCTTCGTTCGGAACGACTTAGTTACGTGCCTGTAAGTGAGATTTGCCGAAAATTTTCATAACACATCAAGGAAATTGAGGAACAACGCTTCTCGGCTCACAGAGATAAGATCGCTATGTACGCAAGTTTCCTTCGTTCGGAACGACTTAGTTACGTGCCTGTAAGTGAGATTTGCCGAAAATTTTCATAACACATCAAGGAAATTGAGGAACAACGCTTCTCGGCTCACAGAGATAAGATCGCTATGTACGCAAGTTTCCTTCGTTCGGAACGACTTAGTTACGTGCCTGTAAGTGAGATTTGCCGAAAATTTTCATAACACATCAAGGAAATTGAGGAACAACGCTTCTCGGCTCACAGAGATAAGATCGCTATGTACGCAAGTTTCCTTCGTTCGGAACGACTTAGTTACGTGCCTGTAAGTGAGATTTGCCGAAAATTTTCATAACACATCAAGGAAATTGAGGAACAACGCTTCTCGGCTCACAGAGATAAGATCGCTATGTACGCAAGTTTCCTTCGTTCGGAACGACTTAGTTACGTGCCTGTAAGTGAGATTTGCCGAAAATTTTCATAACACATCAAGGAAATTGAGGAACAACGCTTCTCGGCTCACAGAGATAAGATCGCTATGTACGCAAGTTTCCTTCGTTCGGAACGACTTAGTTACGTGCCTGTAAGTGAGATTTGCCGAAAATTTTCATAACACATCAAGGAAATTGAGGAACAACGCTTCTCGGCTCACAGAGATAAGATCGCTATGTACGCAAGTTTCCTTCGTTCGGAACGACTTAGTTACGTGCCTGTAAGTGAGATTTGCCGAAAATTTTCATAACACATCAAGGAAATTGAGGAACAACGCTTCTCGGCTCACAGAGATAAGATCGCTATGTACGCAAGTTTCCTTCGTTCGGAACGACTTAGTTACGTGCCTGTAAGTGAGATTTGCCGAAAATTTTCATAACACATCAAGGAAATTGAGGAACAACGCTTCTCGGCTCACAGAGATAAGATCGCTATGTACGCAAGTTTCCTTCGTTCGGAACGACTTAGTTACGTGCCTGTAAGTGAGATTTGCCGAAAATTTTCATAACACATCAAGGAAATTGAGGAACAACGCTTCTCGGCTCACAGAGATAAGATCGCTATGTACGCAAGTTTCCTTCGTTCGGAACGACTTAGTTACGTGCCTGTAAGTGAGATTTGCCGAAAATTTTCATAACACATCAAGGAAATTGAGGAACAACGCTTCTCGGCTCACAGAGATAAGATCGCTATGTACGCAAGTTTCCTTCGTTCGGAACGACTTAGTTACGTGCCTGTAAGTGAGATTTGCCGAAAATTTTCATAACACATCAAGGAAATTGAGGAACAACGCTTCTCGGCTCACAGAGATAAGATCGCTATGTACGCAAGTTTCCTTCGTTCGGAACGACTTAGTTACGTGCCTGTAAGTGAGATTTGCCGAAAATTTTCATAACACATCAAGGAAATTGAGGAACAACGCTTCTCGGCTCACAGAGATAAGATCGCTATGTACGCAAGTTTCCTTCGTTCGGAACGACTTAGTTACGTGCCTGTAAGTGAGATTTGCCGAAAATTTTCATAACACATCAAGGAAATTGAGGAACAACGCTTCTCGGCTCACAGAGATAAGATCGCTATGTACGCAAGTTTCCTTCGTTCGGAACGACTTAGTTACGTGCCTGTAAGTGAGATTTGCCGAAAATTTTCATAACACATCAAGGAAATTGAGGAACAACGCTTCTCGGCTCACAGAGATAAGATCGCTATGTACGCAAGTTTCCTTCGTTCGGAACGACTTAGTTACGTGCCTGTAAGTGAGATTTGCCGAAAATTTTCATAACACATCAAGGAAATTGAGGAACAACGCTTCTCGGCTCACAGAGATAAGATCGCTATGTACGCAAGTTTCCTTCGTTCGGAACGACTTAGTTACGTGCCTGTAAGTGAGATTTGCCGAAAATTTTCATAACACATCAAGGAAATTGAGGAACAACGCTTCTCGGCTCACAGAGATAAGATCGCTATGTACGCAAGTTTCCTTCGTTCGGAACGACTTAGTTACGTGCCTGTAAGTGAGATTTGCCGAAAATTTTCATAACACATCAAGGAAATTGAGGAACAACGCTTCTCGGCTCACAGAGATAAGATCGCTATGTACGCAAGTTTCCTTCGTTCGGAACGACTTAGTTACGTGCCTGTAAGTGAGATTTGCCGAAAATTTTCATAACACATCAAGGAAATTGAGGAACAACGCTTCTCGGCTCACAGAGATAAGATCGCTATGTACGCAAGTTTCCTTCGTTCGGAACGACTTAGTTACGTGCCTGTAAGTGAGATTTGCCGAAAATTTTCATAACACATCAAGGAAATTGAGGAACAACGCTTCTCGGCTCACAGAGATAAGATCGCTATGTACGCAAGTTTCCTTCGTTCGGAACGACTTAGTTACGTGCCTGTAAGTGAGATTTGCCGAAAATTTTCATAACACATCAAGGAAATTGAGGAACAACGCTTCTCGGCTCACAGAGATAAGATCGCTATGTACGCAAGTTTCCTTCGTTCGGAACGACTTAGTTACGTGCCTGTAAGTGAGATTTGCCGAAAATTTTCATAACACATCAAGGAAATTGAGGAACAACGCTTCTCGGCTCACAGAGATAAGATCGCTATGTACGCAAGTTTCCTTCGTTCGGAACGACTTAGTTACGTGCCTGTAAGTGAGATTTGCCGAAAATTTTCATAACACATCAAGGAAATTGAGGAACAACGCTTCTCGGCTCACAGAGATAAGATCGCTATGTACGCAAGTTTCCTTCGTTCGGAACGACTTAGTTACGTGCCTGTAAGTGAGATTTGCCGAAAATTTTCATAACACATCAAGGAAATTGAGGAACAACGCTTCTCGGCTCACAGAGATAAGATCGCTATGTACGCAAGTTTCCTTCGTTCGGAACGACTTAGTTACGTGCCTGTAAGTGAGATTTGCCGAAAATTTTCATAACACATCAAGGAAATTGAGGAACAACGCTTCTCGGCTCACAGAGATAAGATCGCTATGTACGCAAGTTTCCTTCGTTCGGAACGACTTAGTTACGTGCCTGTAAGTGAGATTTGCCGAAAATTTTCATAACACATCAAGGAAATTGAGGAACAACGCTTCTCGGCTCACAGAGATAAGATCGCTATGTACGCAAGTTTCCTTCGTTCGGAACGACTTAGTTACGTGCCTGTAAGTGAGATTTGCCGAAAATTTTCATAACACATCAAGGAAATTGAGGAACAACGCTTCTCGGCTCACAGAGATAAGATCGCTATGTACGCAAGTTTCCTTCGTTCGGAACGACTTAGTTACGTGCCTGTAAGTGAGATTTGCCGAAAATTTTCATAACACATCAAGGAAATTGAGGAACAACGCTTCTCGGCTCACAGAGATAAGATCGCTATGTACGCAAGTTTCCTTCGTTCGGAACGACTTAGTTACGTGCCTGTAAGTGAGATTTGCCGAAAATTTTCATAACACATCAAGGAAATTGAGGAACAACGCTTCTCGGCTCACAGAGATAAGATCGCTATGTACGCAAGTTTCCTTCGTTCGGAACGACTTAGTTACGTGCCTGTAAGTGAGATTTGCCGAAAATTTTCATAACACATCAAGGAAATTGAGGAACAACGCTTCTCGGCTCACAGAGATAAGATCGCTATGTACGCAAGTTTCCTTCGTTCGGAACGACTTAGTTACGTGCCTGTAAGTGAGATTTGCCGAAAATTTTCATAACACATCAAGGAAATTGAGGAACAACGCTTCTCGGCTCACAGAGATAAGATCGCTATGTACGCAAGTTTCCTTCGTTCGGAACGACTTAGTTACGTGCCTGTAAGTGAGATTTGCCGAAAATTTTCATAACACATCAAGGAAATTGAGGAACAACGCTTCTCGGCTCACAGAGATAAGATCGCTATGTACGCAAGTTTCCTTCGTTCGGAACGACTTAGTTACGTGCCTGTAAGTGAGATTTGCCGAAAATTTTCATAACACATCAAGGAAATTGAGGAACAACGCTTCTCGGCTCACAGAGATAAGATCGCTATGTACGCAAGTTTCCTTCGTTCGGAACGACTTAGTTACGTGCCTGTAAGTGAGATTTGCCGAAAATTTTCATAACACATCAAGGAAATTGAGGAACAACGCTTCTCGGCTCACAGAGATAAGATCGCTATGTACGCAAGTTTCCTTCGTTCGGAACGACTTAGTTACGTGCCTGTAAGTGAGATTTGCCGAAAATTTTCATAACACATCAAGGAAATTGAGGAACAACGCTTCTCGGCTCACAGAGATAAGATCGCTATGTACGCAAGTTTCCTTCGTTCGGAACGACTTAGTTACGTGCCTGTAAGTGAGATTTGCCGAAAATTTTCATAACACATCAAGGAAATTGAGGAACAACGCTTCTCGGCTCACAGAGATAAGATCGCTATGTACGCAAGTTTCCTTCGTTCGGAACGACTTAGTTACGTGCCTGTAAGTGAGATTTGCCGAAAATTTTCATAACACATCAAGGAAATTGAGGAACAACGCTTCTCGGCTCACAGAGATAAGATCGCTATGTACGCAAGTTTCCTTCGTTCGGAACGACTTAGTTACGTGCCTGTAAGTGAGATTTGCCGAAAATTTTCATAACACATCAAGGAAATTGAGGAACAACGCTTCTCGGCTCACAGAGATAAGATCGCTATGTACGCAAGTTTCCTTCGTTCGGAACGACTTAGTTACGTGCCTGTAAGTGAGATTTGCCGAAAATTTTCATAACACATCAAGGAAATTGAGGAACAACGCTTCTCGGCTCACAGAGATAAGATCGCTATGTACGCAAGTTTCCTTCGTTCGGAACGACTTAGTTACGTGCCTGTAAGTGAGATTTGCCGAAAATTTTCATAACACATCAAGGAAATTGAGGAACAACGCTTCTCGGCTCACAGAGATAAGATCGCTATGTACGCAAGTTTCCTTCGTTCGGAACGACTTAGTTACGTGCCTGTAAGTGAGATTTGCCGAAAATTTTCATAACACATCAAGGAAATTGAGGAACAACGCTTCTCGGCTCACAGAGATAAGATCGCTATGTACGCAAGTTTCCTTCGTTCGGAACGACTTAGTTACGTGCCTGTAAGTGAGATTTGCCGAAAATTTTCATAACACATCAAGGAAATTGAGGAACAACGCTTCTCGGCTCACAGAGATAAGATCGCTATGTACGCAAGTTTCCTTCGTTCGGAACGACTTAGTTACGTGCCTGTAAGTGAGATTTGCCGAAAATTTTCATAACACATCAAGGAAATTGAGGAACAACGCTTCTCGGCTCACAGAGATAAGATCGCTATGTACGCAAGTTTCCTTCGTTCGGAACGACTTAGTTACGTGCCTGTAAGTGAGATTTGCCGAAAATTTTCATAACACATCAAGGAAATTGAGGAACAACGCTTCTCGGCTCACAGAGATAAGATCGCTATGTACGCAAGTTTCCTTCGTTCGGAACGACTTAGTTACGTGCCTGTAAGTGAGATTTGCCGAAAATTTTCATAACACATCAAGGAAATTGAGGAACAACGCTTCTCGGCTCACAGAGATAAGATCGCTATGTACGCAAGTTTCCTTCGTTCGGAACGACTTAGTTACGTGCCTGTAAGTGAGATTTGCCGAAAATTTTCATAACACATCAAGGAAATTGAGGAACAACGCTTCTCGGCTCACAGAGATAAGATCGCTATGTACGCAAGTTTCCTTCGTTCGGAACGACTTAGTTACGTGCCTGTAAGTGAGATTTGCCGAAAATTTTCATAACACATCAAGGAAATTGAGGAACAACGCTTCTCGGCTCACAGAGATAAGATCGCTATGTACGCAAGTTTCCTTCGTTCGGAACGACTTAGTTACGTGCCTGTAAGTGAGATTTGCCGAAAATTTTCATAACACATCAAGGAAATTGAGGAACAACGCTTCTCGGCTCACAGAGATAAGATCGCTATGTACGCAAGTTTCCTTCGTTCGGAACGACTTAGTTACGTGCCTGTAAGTGAGATTTGCCGAAAATTTTCATAACACATCAAGGAAATTGAGGAACAACGCTTCTCGGCTCACAGAGATAAGATCGCTATGTACGCAAGTTTCCTTCGTTCGGAACGACTTAGTTACGTGCCTGTAAGTGAGATTTGCCGAAAATTTTCATAACACATCAAGGAAATTGAGGAACAACGCTTCTCGGCTCACAGAGATAAGATCGCTATGTACGCAAGTTTCCTTCGTTCGGAACGACTTAGTTACGTGCCTGTAAGTGAGATTTGCCGAAAATTTTCATAACACATCAAGGAAATTGAGGAACAACGCTTCTCGGCTCACAGAGATAAGATCGCTATGTACGCAAGTTTCCTTCGTTCGGAACGACTTAGTTACGTGCCTGTAAGTGAGATTTGCCGAAAATTTTCATAACACATCAAGGAAATTGAGGAACAACGCTTCTCGGCTCACAGAGATAAGATCGCTATGTACGCAAGTTTCCTTCGTTCGGAACGACTTAGTTACGTGCCTGTAAGTGAGATTTGCCGAAAATTTTCATAACACATCAAGGAAATTGAGGAACAACGCTTCTCGGCTCACAGAGATAAGATCGCTATGTACGCAAGTTTCCTTCGTTCGGAACGACTTAGTTACGTGCCTGTAAGTGAGATTTGCCGAAAATTTTCATAACACATCAAGGAAATTGAGGAACAACGCTTCTCGGCTCACAGAGATAAGATCGCTATGTACGCAAGTTTCCTTCGTTCGGAACGACTTAGTTACGTGCCTGTAAGTGAGATTTGCCGAAAATTTTCATAACACATCAAGGAAATTGAGGAACAACGCTTCTCGGCTCACAGAGATAAGATCGCTATGTACGCAAGTTTCCTTCGTTCGGAACGACTTAGTTACGTGCCTGTAAGTGAGATTTGCCGAAAATTTTCATAACACATCAAGGAAATTGAGGAACAACGCTTCTCGGCTCACAGAGATAAGATCGCTATGTACGCAAGTTTCCTTCGTTCGGAACGACTTAGTTACGTGCCTGTAAGTGAGATTTGCCGAAAATTTTCATAACACATCAAGGAAATTGAGGAACAACGCTTCTCGGCTCACAGAGATAAGATCGCTATGTACGCAAGTTTCCTTCGTTCGGAACGACTTAGTTACGTGCCTGTAAGTGAGATTTGCCGAAAATTTTCATAACACATCAAGGAAATTGAGGAACAACGCTTCTCGGCTCACAGAGATAAGATCGCTATGTACGCAAGTTTCCTTCGTTCGGAACGACTTAGTTACGTGCCTGTAAGTGAGATTTGCCGAAAATTTTCATAACACATCAAGGAAATTGAGGAACAACGCTTCTCGGCTCACAGAGATAAGATCGCTATGTACGCAAGTTTCCTTCGTTCGGAACGACTTAGTTACGTGCCTGTAAGTGAGATTTGCCGAAAATTTTCATAACACATCAAGGAAATTGAGGAACAACGCTTCTCGGCTCACAGAGATAAGATCGCTATGTACGCAAGTTTCCTTCGTTCGGAACGACTTAGTTACGTGCCTGTAAGTGAGATTTGCCGAAAATTTTCATAACACATCAAGGAAATTGAGGAACAACGCTTCTCGGCTCACAGAGATAAGATCGCTATGTACGCAAGTTTCCTTCGTTCGGAACGACTTAGTTACGTGCCTGTAAGTGAGATTTGCCGAAAATTTTCATAACACATCAAGGAAATTGAGGAACAACGCTTCTCGGCTCACAGAGATAAGATCGCTATGTACGCAAGTTTCCTTCGTTCGGAACGACTTAGTTACGTGCCTGTAAGTGAGATTTGCCGAAAATTTTCATAACACATCAAGGAAATTGAGGAACAACGCTTCTCGGCTCACAGAGATAAGATCGCTATGTACGCAAGTTTCCTTCGTTCGGAACGACTTAGTTACGTGCCTGTAAGTGAGATTTGCCGAAAATTTTCATAACACATCAAGGAAATTGAGGAACAACGCTTCTCGGCTCACAGAGATAAGATCGCTATGTACGCAAGTTTCCTTCGTTCGGAACGACTTAGTTACGTGCCTGTAAGTGAGATTTGCCGAAAATTTTCATAACACATCAAGGAAATTGAGGAACAACGCTTCTCGGCTCACAGAGATAAGATCGCTATGTACGCAAGTTTCCTTCGTTCGGAACGACTTAGTTACGTGCCTGTAAGTGAGATTTGCCGAAAATTTTCATAACACATCAAGGAAATTGAGGAACAACGCTTCTCGGCTCACAGAGATAAGATCGCTATGTACGCAAGTTTCCTTCGTTCGGAACGACTTAGTTACGTGCCTGTAAGTGAGATTTGCCGAAAATTTTCATAACACATCAAGGAAATTGAGGAACAACGCTTCTCGGCTCACAGAGATAAGATCGCTATGTACGCAAGTTTCCTTCGTTCGGAACGACTTAGTTACGTGCCTGTAAGTGAGATTTGCCGAAAATTTTCATAACACATCAAGGAAATTGAGGAACAACGCTTCTCGGCTCACAGAGATAAGATCGCTATGTACGCAAGTTTCCTTCGTTCGGAACGACTTAGTTACGTGCCTGTAAGTGAGATTTGCCGAAAATTTTCATAACACATCAAGGAAATTGAGGAACAACGCTTCTCGGCTCACAGAGATAAGATCGCTATGTACGCAAGTTTCCTTCGTTCGGAACGACTTAGTTACGTGCCTGTAAGTGAGATTTGCCGAAAATTTTCATAACACATCAAGGAAATTGAGGAACAACGCTTCTCGGCTCACAGAGATAAGATCGCTATGTACGCAAGTTTCCTTCGTTCGGAACGACTTAGTTACGTGCCTGTAAGTGAGATTTGCCGAAAATTTTCATAACACATCAAGGAAATTGAGGAACAACGCTTCTCGGCTCACAGAGATAAGATCGCTATGTACGCAAGTTTCCTTCGTTCGGAACGACTTAGTTACGTGCCTGTAAGTGAGATTTGCCGAAAATTTTCATAACACATCAAGGAAATTGAGGAACAACGCTTCTCGGCTCACAGAGATAAGATCGCTATGTACGCAAGTTTCCTTCGTTCGGAACGACTTAGTTACGTGCCTGTAAGTGAGATTTGCCGAAAATTTTCATAACACATCAAGGAAATTGAGGAACAACGCTTCTCGGCTCACAGAGATAAGATCGCTATGTACGCAAGTTTCCTTCGTTCGGAACGACTTAGTTACGTGCCTGTAAGTGAGATTTGCCGAAAATTTTCATAACACATCAAGGAAATTGAGGAACAACGCTTCTCGGCTCACAGAGATAAGATCGCTATGTACGCAAGTTTCCTTCGTTCGGAACGACTTAGTTACGTGCCTGTAAGTGAGATTTGCCGAAAATTTTCATAACACATCAAGGAAATTGAGGAACAACGCTTCTCGGCTCACAGAGATAAGATCGCTATGTACGCAAGTTTCCTTCGTTCGGAACGACTTAGTTACGTGCCTGTAAGTGAGATTTGCCGAAAATTTTCATAACACATCAAGGAAATTGAGGAACAACGCTTCTCGGCTCACAGAGATAAGATCGCTATGTACGCAAGTTTCCTTCGTTCGGAACGACTTAGTTACGTGCCTGTAAGTGAGATTTGCCGAAAATTTTCATAACACATCAAGGAAATTGAGGAACAACGCTTCTCGGCTCACAGAGATAAGATCGCTATGTACGCAAGTTTCCTTCGTTCGGAACGACTTAGTTACGTGCCTGTAAGTGAGATTTGCCGAAAATTTTCATAACACATCAAGGAAATTGAGGAACAACGCTTCTCGGCTCACAGAGATAAGATCGCTATGTACGCAAGTTTCCTTCGTTCGGAACGACTTAGTTACGTGCCTGTAAGTGAGATTTGCCGAAAATTTTCATAACACATCAAGGAAATTGAGGAACAACGCTTCTCGGCTCACAGAGATAAGATCGCTATGTACGCAAGTTTCCTTCGTTCGGAACGACTTAGTTACGTGCCTGTAAGTGAGATTTGCCGAAAATTTTCATAACACATCAAGGAAATTGAGGAACAACGCTTCTCGGCTCACAGAGATAAGATCGCTATGTACGCAAGTTTCCTTCGTTCGGAACGACTTAGTTACGTGCCTGTAAGTGAGATTTGCCGAAAATTTTCATAACACATCAAGGAAATTGAGGAACAACGCTTCTCGGCTCACAGAGATAAGATCGCTATGTACGCAAGTTTCCTTCGTTCGGAACGACTTAGTTACGTGCCTGTAAGTGAGATTTGCCGAAAATTTTCATAACACATCAAGGAAATTGAGGAACAACGCTTCTCGGCTCACAGAGATAAGATCGCTATGTACGCAAGTTTCCTTCGTTCGGAACGACTTAGTTACGTGCCTGTAAGTGAGATTTGCCGAAAATTTTCATAACACATCAAGGAAATTGAGGAACAACGCTTCTCGGCTCACAGAGATAAGATCGCTATGTACGCAAGTTTCCTTCGTTCGGAACGACTTAGTTACGTGCCTGTAAGTGAGATTTGCCGAAAATTTTCATAACACATCAAGGAAATTGAGGAACAACGCTTCTCGGCTCACAGAGATAAGATCGCTATGTACGCAAGTTTCCTTCGTTCGGAACGACTTAGTTACGTGCCTGTAAGTGAGATTTGCCGAAAATTTTCATAACACATCAAGGAAATTGAGGAACAACGCTTCTCGGCTCACAGAGATAAGATCGCTATGTACGCAAGTTTCCTTCGTTCGGAACGACTTAGTTACGTGCCTGTAAGTGAGATTTGCCGAAAATTTTCATAACACATCAAGGAAATTGAGGAACAACGCTTCTCGGCTCACAGAGATAAGATCGCTATGTACGCAAGTTTCCTTCGTTCGGAACGACTTAGTTACGTGCCTGTAAGTGAGATTTGCCGAAAATTTTCATAACACATCAAGGAAATTGAGGAACAACGCTTCTCGGCTCACAGAGATAAGATCGCTATGTACGCAAGTTTCCTTCGTTCGGAACGACTTAGTTACGTGCCTGTAAGTGAGATTTGCCGAAAATTTTCATAACACATCAAGGAAATTGAGGAACAACGCTTCTCGGCTCACAGAGATAAGATCGCTATGTACGCAAGTTTCCTTCGTTCGGAACGACTTAGTTACGTGCCTGTAAGTGAGATTTGCCGAAAATTTTCATAACACATCAAGGAAATTGAGGAACAACGCTTCTCGGCTCACAGAGATAAGATCGCTATGTACGCAAGTTTCCTTCGTTCGGAACGACTTAGTTACGTGCCTGTAAGTGAGATTTGCCGAAAATTTTCATAACACATCAAGGAAATTGAGGAACAACGCTTCTCGGCTCACAGAGATAAGATCGCTATGTACGCAAGTTTCCTTCGTTCGGAACGACTTAGTTACGTGCCTGTAAGTGAGATTTGCCGAAAATTTTCATAACACATCAAGGAAATTGAGGAACAACGCTTCTCGGCTCACAGAGATAAGATCGCTATGTACGCAAGTTTCCTTCGTTCGGAACGACTTAGTTACGTGCCTGTAAGTGAGATTTGCCGAAAATTTTCATAACACATCAAGGAAATTGAGGAACAACGCTTCTCGGCTCACAGAGATAAGATCGCTATGTACGCAAGTTTCCTTCGTTCGGAACGACTTAGTTACGTGCCTGTAAGTGAGATTTGCCGAAAATTTTCATAACACATCAAGGAAATTGAGGAACAACGCTTCTCGGCTCACAGAGATAAGATCGCTATGTACGCAAGTTTCCTTCGTTCGGAACGACTTAGTTACGTGCCTGTAAGTGAGATTTGCCGAAAATTTTCATAACACATCAAGGAAATTGAGGAACAACGCTTCTCGGCTCACAGAGATAAGATCGCTATGTACGCAAGTTTCCTTCGTTCGGAACGACTTAGTTACGTGCCTGTAAGTGAGATTTGCCGAAAATTTTCATAACACATCAAGGAAATTGAGGAACAACGCTTCTCGGCTCACAGAGATAAGATCGCTATGTACGCAAGTTTCCTTCGTTCGGAACGACTTAGTTACGTGCCTGTAAGTGAGATTTGCCGAAAATTTTCATAACACATCAAGGAAATTGAGGAACAACGCTTCTCGGCTCACAGAGATAAGATCGCTATGTACGCAAGTTTCCTTCGTTCGGAACGACTTAGTTACGTGCCTGTAAGTGAGATTTGCCGAAAATTTTCATAACACATCAAGGAAATTGAGGAACAACGCTTCTCGGCTCACAGAGATAAGATCGCTATGTACGCAAGTTTCCTTCGTTCGGAACGACTTAGTTACGTGCCTGTAAGTGAGATTTGCCGAAAATTTTCATAACACATCAAGGAAATTGAGGAACAACGCTTCTCGGCTCACAGAGATAAGATCGCTATGTACGCAAGTTTCCTTCGTTCGGAACGACTTAGTTACGTGCCTGTAAGTGAGATTTGCCGAAAATTTTCATAACACATCAAGGAAATTGAGGAACAACGCTTCTCGGCTCACAGAGATAAGATCGCTATGTACGCAAGTTTCCTTCGTTCGGAACGACTTAGTTACGTGCCTGTAAGTGAGATTTGCCGAAAATTTTCATAACACATCAAGGAAATTGAGGAACAACGCTTCTCGGCTCACAGAGATAAGATCGCTATGTACGCAAGTTTCCTTCGTTCGGAACGACTTAGTTACGTGCCTGTAAGTGAGATTTGCCGAAAATTTTCATAACACATCAAGGAAATTGAGGAACAACGCTTCTCGGCTCACAGAGATAAGATCGCTATGTACGCAAGTTTCCTTCGTTCGGAACGACTTAGTTACGTGCCTGTAAGTGAGATTTGCCGAAAATTTTCATAACACATCAAGGAAATTGAGGAACAACGCTTCTCGGCTCACAGAGATAAGATCGCTATGTACGCAAGTTTCCTTCGTTCGGAACGACTTAGTTACGTGCCTGTAAGTGAGATTTGCCGAAAATTTTCATAACACATCAAGGAAATTGAGGAACAACGCTTCTCGGCTCACAGAGATAAGATCGCTATGTACGCAAGTTTCCTTCGTTCGGAACGACTTAGTTACGTGCCTGTAAGTGAGATTTGCCGAAAATTTTCATAACACATCAAGGAAATTGAGGAACAACGCTTCTCGGCTCACAGAGATAAGATCGCTATGTACGCAAGTTTCCTTCGTTCGGAACGACTTAGTTACGTGCCTGTAAGTGAGATTTGCCGAAAATTTTCATAACACATCAAGGAAATTGAGGAACAACGCTTCTCGGCTCACAGAGATAAGATCGCTATGTACGCAAGTTTCCTTCGTTCGGAACGACTTAGTTACGTGCCTGTAAGTGAGATTTGCCGAAAATTTTCATAACACATCAAGGAAATTGAGGAACAACGCTTCTCGGCTCACAGAGATAAGATCGCTATGTACGCAAGTTTCCTTCGTTCGGAACGACTTAGTTACGTGCCTGTAAGTGAGATTTGCCGAAAATTTTCATAACACATCAAGGAAATTGAGGAACAACGCTTCTCGGCTCACAGAGATAAGATCGCTATGTACGCAAGTTTCCTTCGTTCGGAACGACTTAGTTACGTGCCTGTAAGTGAGATTTGCCGAAAATTTTCATAACACATCAAGGAAATTGAGGAACAACGCTTCTCGGCTCACAGAGATAAGATCGCTATGTACGCAAGTTTCCTTCGTTCGGAACGACTTAGTTACGTGCCTGTAAGTGAGATTTGCCGAAAATTTTCATAACACATCAAGGAAATTGAGGAACAACGCTTCTCGGCTCACAGAGATAAGATCGCTATGTACGCAAGTTTCCTTCGTTCGGAACGACTTAGTTACGTGCCTGTAAGTGAGATTTGCCGAAAATTTTCATAACACATCAAGGAAATTGAGGAACAACGCTTCTCGGCTCACAGAGATAAGATCGCTATGTACGCAAGTTTCCTTCGTTCGGAACGACTTAGTTACGTGCCTGTAAGTGAGATTTGCCGAAAATTTTCATAACACATCAAGGAAATTGAGGAACAACGCTTCTCGGCTCACAGAGATAAGATCGCTATGTACGCAAGTTTCCTTCGTTCGGAACGACTTAGTTACGTGCCTGTAAGTGAGATTTGCCGAAAATTTTCATAACACATCAAGGAAATTGAGGAACAACGCTTCTCGGCTCACAGAGCTAAGATCGCTATGTACGCAAGTTTCCTTCGTTCGGAACGACTTAGTTACGTGCCTGTAAGTGAGATTTGCCGAAAATTTTCATAACACATCAAGGAAATTGAGGAACAACGCTTCTCGGCTCACAGAGATAAGATCGCTATGTACGCAAGTTTCCTTCGTTCGGAACGACTTAGTTACGTGCCTGTAAGTGAGATTTGCCGAAAATTTTCATAACACATCAAGGAAATTGAGGAACAACGCTTCTCGGCTCACAGAGATAAGATCGCTATGTACGCAAGTTTCCTTCGTTCGGAACGACTTAGTTACGTGCCTGTAAGTGAGATTTGCCGAAAATTTTCATAACACATCAAGGAAATTGAGGAACAACGCTTCTCGGCTCACAGAGCTAAGATCGCTATGTACGCAAGTTTCCTTCGTTCGGAACGACTTAGTTACGTGCCTGTAAGTGAGATTTGCCGAAAATTTTCATAACACATCAAGGAAATTGAGGAACAACGCTTCTCGGCTCACAGAGATAAGATCGCTATGTACGCAAGTTTCCTTCGTTCGGAACGACTTAGTTACGTGCCTGTAAGTGAGATTTGCCGAAAATTTTCATAACACATCAAGGAAATTGAGGAACAACGCTTCTCGGCTCACAGAGATAAGATCGCTATGTACGCAAGTTTCCTTCGTTCGGAACGACTTAGTTACGTGCCTGTAAGTGAGATTTGCCGAAAATTTTCATAACACATCAAGGAAATTGAGGAACAACGCTTCTCGGCTCACAGAGATAAGATCGCTATGTACGCAAGTTTCCTTCGTTCGGAACGACTTAGTTACGTGCCTGTAAGTGAGATTTGCCGAAAATTTTCATAACACATCAAGGAAATTGAGGAACAACGCTTCTCGGCTCACAGAGATAAGATCGCTATGTACGCAAGTTTCCTTCGTTCGGAACGACTTAGTTACGTGCCTGTAAGTGAGATTTGCCGAAAATTTTCATAACACATCAAGGAAATTGAGGAACAACGCTTCTCGGCTCACAGAGATAAGATCGCTATGTACGCAAGTTTCCTTCGTTCGGAACGACTTAGTTACGTTCCTGTAAGTGAGATTTGCCGAAAATTTTCATAACACATCAAGGAAATTGAGGAACAACGCTTCTCGGCTCACAGAGATAAGATCGCTATGTACGCAAGTTTCCTTCGTTCGGAACGACTTAGTTACGTGCCTGTAAGTGAGATTTGCCGAAAATTTTCATAACACATCAAGGAAATTGAGGAACAACGCTTCTCGGCTCACAGAGATAAGATCGCTATGTACGCAAGTTTCCTTCGTTCGGAACGACTTAGTTACGTGCCTGTAAGTGAGATTTGCCGAAAATTTTCATAACACATCAAGGAAATTGAGGAACAACGCTTCTCGGCTCACAGAGATAAGATCGCTATGTACGCAAGTTTCCTTCGTTCGGAACGACTTAGTTACGTGCCTGTAAGTGAGATTTGCCGAAAATTTTCATAACACATCAAGGAAATTGAGGAACAACGCTTCTCGGCTCACAGAGATAAGATCGCTATGTACGCAAGTTTCCTTCGTTCGGAACGACTTAGTTACGTGCCTGTAAGTGAGATTTGCCGAAAATTTTCATAACACATCAAGGAAATTGAGGAACAACGCTTCTCGGCTCACAGAGATAAGATCGCTATGTACGCAAGTTTCCTTCGTTCGGAACGACTTAGTTACGTGCCTGTAAGTGAGATTTGCCGAAAATTTTCATAACACATCAAGGAAATTGAGGAACAACGCTTCTCGGCTCACAGAGATAAGATCGCTATGTACGCAAGTTTCCTTCGTTCGGAACGACTTAGTTACGTGCCTGTAAGTGAGATTTGCCGAAAATTTTCATAACACATCAAGGAAATTGAGGAACAACGCTTCTCGGCTCACAGAGATAAGATCGCTATGTACGCAAGTTTCCTTCGTTCGGAACGACTTAGTTACGTGCCTGTAAGTGAGATTTGCCGAAAATTTTCATAACACATCAAGGAAATTGAGGAACAACGCTTCTCGGCTCACAGAGATAAGATCGCTATGTACGCAAGTTTCCTTCGTTCGGAACGACTTAGTTACGTGCCTGTAAGTGAGATTTGCCGAAAATTTTCATAACACATCAAGGAAATTGAGGAACAACGCTTCTCGGCTCACAGAGATAAGATCGCTATGTACGCAAGTTTCCTTCGTTCGGAACGACTTAGTTACGTGCCTGTAAGTGAGATTTGCCGAAAATTTTCATAACACATCAAGGAAATTGAGGAACAACGCTTCTCGGCTCACAGAGATAAGATCGCTATGTACGCAAGTTTCCTTCGTTCGGAACGACTTAGTTACGTGCCTGTAAGTGAGATTTGCCGAAAATTTTCATAACACATCAAGGAAATTGAGGAACAACGCTTCTCGGCTCACAGAGATAAGATCGCTATGTACGCAAGTTTCCTTCGTTCGGAACGACTTAGTTACGTGCCTGTAAGTGAGATTTGCCGAAAATTTTCATAACACATCAAGGAAATTGAGGAACAACGCTTCTCGGCTCACAGAGATAAGATCGCTATGTACGCAAGTTTCCTTCGTTCGGAACGACTTAGTTACGTGCCTGTAAGTGAGATTTGCCGAAAATTTTCATAACACATCAAGGAAATTGAGGAACAACGCTTCTCGGCTCACAGAGATAAGATCGCTATGTACGCAAGTTTCCTTCGTTCGGAACGACTTAGTTACGTGCCTGTAAGTGAGATTTGCCGAAAATTTTCATAACACATCAAGGAAATTGAGGAACAACGCTTCTCGGCTCACAGAGATAAGATCGCTATGTACGCAAGTTTCCTTCGTTCGGAACGACTTAGTTACGTGCCTGTAAGTGAGATTTGCCGAAAATTTTCATAACACATCAAGGAAATTGAGGAACAACGCTTCTCGGCTCACAGAGCTAAGATCGCTATGTACGCAAGTTTCCTTCGTTCGGAACGACTTAGTTACGTGCCTGTAAGTGAGATTTGCCGAAAATTTTCATAACACATCAAGGAAATTGAGGAACAACGCTTCTCGGCTCACAGAGATAAGATCGCTATGTACGCAAGTTTCCTTCGTTCGGAACGACTTAGTTACGTGCCTGTAAGTGAGATTTGCCGAAAATTTTCATAACACATCAAGGAAATTGAGGAACAACGCTTCTCGGCTCACAGAGATAAGATCGCTATGTACGCAAGTTTCCTTCGTTCGGAACGACTTAGTTACGTGCCTGTAAGTGAGATTTGCCGAAAATTTTCATAACACATCAAGGAAATTGAGGAACAACGCTTCTCGGCTCACAGAGATAAGATCGCTATGTACGCAAGTTTCCTTCGTTCGGAACGACTTAGTTACGTGCCTGTAAGTGAGATTTGCCGAAAATTTTCATAACACATCAAGGAAATTGAGGAACAACGCTTCTCGGCTCACAGAGATAAGATCGCTATGTACGCAAGTTTCCTTCGTTCGGAACGACTTAGTTACGTTTCTGTAAGTGAGATTTGCCGAAAATTTTCATAACACATCAAGGAAATTGAGGAACAACGCTTCTCGGCTCACAGAGATAAGATCGCTATGTACGCAAGTTTCCTTCGTTCGGAACGACTTAGTTACGTTCCTGTAAGTGAGATTTGCCGAAAATTTTCATAACACATCAAGGAAATTGAGGAACAACGCTTCTCGGCTCACAGAGATAAGATCGCTATGTACGCAAGTTTCCTTCGTTCGGAACGACTTAGTTACGTGCCTGTAAGTGAGATTTGCCGAAAATTTTCATAACACATCAAGGAAATTGAGGAACAACGCTTCTCGGCTCACAGAGATAAGATCGCTATGTACGCAAGTTTCCTTCGTTCGGAACGACTTAGTTACGTGCCTGTAAGTGAGATTTGCCGAAAATTTTCATAACACATCAAGGAAATTGAGGAACAACGCTTCTCGGCTCACAGAGATAAGATCGCTATGTACGCAAGTTTCCTTCGTTCGGAACGACTTAGTTACGTGCCTGTAAGTGAGATTTGCCGAAAATTTTCATAACACATCAAGGAAATTGAGGAACAACGCTTCTCGGCTCACAGAGATAAGATCGCTATGTACGCAAGTTTCCTTCGTTCGGAACGACTTAGTTACGTGCCTGTAAGTGAGATTTGCCGAAAATTTTCATAACACATCAAGGAAATTGAGGAACAACGCTTCTCGGCTCACAGAGATAAGATCGCTATGTACGCAAGTTTCCTTCGTTCGGAACGACTTAGTTACGTGCCTGTAAGTGAGATTTGCCGAAAATTTTCATAACA
>JAXRKO010000397.1:0-47973 GCA_037039905.1 Formica aserva
TAGAATAGTGAAAAAACAATTATTCATTCTTGCCTTGCCTTTTTAGTTTCATTGACCAATTAAAACCAAGTAATCTATATTCTCTTTATCCTGATTGGCAAGTCAAACGTTTCAAAGCATTTCTAATCTAAGCAAAGTGCATCTATAGTCTACACCATATCAAACGAAGTGCACGTTACAGACGCATGAAGACAGTCCTAGAAGCTACAATAAACTTTGCGCTCCCATTCGTGATCAGTTATATATATATATATACATATAAGTATATAAATTATAACTAGTTGATTTGTGTATTGTTGAATTTTCTCCGATGGCTACGATAACACACTTGCCCGACGATGTGATTATTATTATTCTGGAAATCGAAAGCATCCGTGTAGAGGATATCATAAATTTTAAGTCCACGTGTAAAAGATTCCAGCAGATAACATTGTTCCAGAAGTTTTGGGAAAAGAAATATTATCAGAGGTATATTCTATTCATAAGTTTTTTTATATTAATTTATTTATATCTATTTTACACTTGGTCAATTTTCTTCATTCAACAAAGCAATAGTTAAATGCAAAAACAATAATAAAAAAGTAAGATTAAAATTGTTTTGTGTGTGTGTGTGTGTGTGTGTGTGTGGGGGTGCGCGCACGTGCGTGCGTGTGCATGTGCATGCGCGCGTGGCCGCGTGTGTGCGCGTGTGTGTGCGTGTGTGTGTGCGTGTGTGTGTGTGTGTGTGTGTGTGCGTGTGTGTGTGCGTGTGTGTGCGTGCATGTGTGCACGCGCGCGCGCGTGCGTGCCTGTGAATCAGTGGAAAATAAGCACGTTTCTGATGTTAAAACTTAATAGGATTGTTGTAAAAAATCAAGATTTAGTAAAGCCAAAATCTTTATGCATCTAAAAAATAGTTACTATAATCTACAAATCTACATCGATCAATTCCAAGTATCGCACCGATAAACATAGCTTGCCATTGCTCGTAGCTCATTGTTTTATAGATTTTAATTTTAACTTTTTTCTATGTAGGTTTCATTATTAAATTATGAGCATAAAGATTATCCTATTTTTTATTATTTTCTTTGGTTATAACATGCTTAAAAATGTATATGTATGTTCTATTTTTAAATAAATTATTTCAAATTATTAAAAATATAGGTTGCAAATAAATTTTTTTGCTGTTATATTTAGTAGGCTTTCTTAGTTCGTATTATTTTGATTTTGTAATAAGAAAGAAGTTTATTTTACAGTGTAAAGGTAAAACATAAAGAACATTAAAATAAAGTGCACTTATAATTTTTTATATTTTAAAATTTGCAATAGTACGATAATTATATCCAAACACTTTTTTTACATTTATTTGTTTTAAAATTGGCTTATAAAATATTCTTTTTGCCTTTCATAAATAATTATCTTTTCATACTTACAATATAACCGTATTTTCTTCTTGTAACTTTCAATCTTTATGGTTTTTACAATTTTGTAAAATTTTATATGCAATTAATTATATCTATTTAGAGATTGTAAAGATTAAACATTTGTTTTATCTTATAATTTTCTTTTTGTTTTTGTTCTTATTTTAATGTCATGTGTAGAATGAAAAATATCCTTACACATTAAGTTTTTACTCGAATTCTCTCATTTAATATGATTTAAAGTAACAAACTTAAATGTGAGATTATGGCAGCAGATGTATCTCGATAACACATTGTGCATATATATGTATCGTATTGCTATGCATTTCTATTGTGATAATTATAGTTTCTTTTTTAAGATTAAATCATATCTTTCTTTTAAATAGAAGAATATATATTGTTATTTATAATTTTTTAAATTTATTTTAATATTAATTTATATGTAATTATAAAATTTATATATACTTTAAAATGTATATTTTCTAAAATTTATTGCGCGCTGATTTATATTATAGCGTTGTTTAATATAATTTCCATTCTTAATTTTAGCTGTCCTACTGCAGAAAAAAAGTATAACAGAGAAAAACAGAAGAAAATATTTCATCATACCGATTTCAAAAAAAGAATAAAAGCAGGGTTTTATTGTATCCAAATGTTAAAACATTATGCGTTTATGATGTCGGAAAATAAGGTGTATGATACTGACAAGGAAAAATTGGAGTGTCTTCTGCGTTCAATTGTTGAAAATTCCATGACGTATTATTTTGTATGGGATGAGATAAATAGAATTTCTGCAGAAAAATCATGGTAAAAAATTTAATAAATTAAATTGATATTATAAATTAATATAATTAATTATAATTATATAATTAATATGCAAAGTTTTTCAGCAAACTGTTTTCCAATTTGACACGTGAATATAACTTTGAACTGATTTTTTATTATTTGAAACAATATCGATATATATATAAGCAAATGAAATTTAAGAATATGCCGAAGACAAAATCGGTTTTGGAGAAAAAACTTACGGTCATTGCGCAATATTTTCAGCCACATGTGTCTTTAAAAACGTGGTTAAATAGTATAACGGAGAGAGTATTATCTCGTCTGAAAAATAAATATCCCGCTCATTCAATTTGCTCTACGACTTTAGAGCAATTTTCTTTTTGGAGAGATAACAATATTTATGACAATTTCTGGAATGAAACAGAATCAAGGCAAATTATGTGTATTCTCGAAGAATATATATTTTCGGGGTTAGAGATCCATAAATTATATCAATTATTAATGATGTCAGATCTCGTAGCCATAAGTTCACAATCTGTAAGTTATTTTAAATTGTAATAATAATTTATTTTGCACTGCACAAATATAACTATATTTTTTATATCTTATAAATGTTCAATATATAACTTTTCTAATATAATTTGATATAGAATCCAGTAAGTTTTCGAATAGATCTATTGACTGTCACGTATCACATCGTAGCTAGAAGACTCGGCATACATAGCGTTCTGACAAGGAGACTACATGCAACCATGTGGAAAAATGCAATCATATGGAAACCAAACTTGTAACTATAATTTTAGTTTATTGCTAATACTTTTTCAACACATATATAATGTATATTTATATATATGTATACATTTCATAAGAACATTTCTACGATTTTTTTGGTTACTTGTTTGTTTTAAATTGATGAAACAAAGGATCGTAGCATAAAAATATTTCCTCCTCGAATATTTAACAAAACGTTAGCGCATACATACGTATACATACGCATGCGTTATACATACATATACAGAAAAATAATCAAAATCTCTTTCTTTCGATAAGAGATTAAAGTCATCTTAAAATTATTATATGAAACAATATAATTTCTGTTACGAAAATGTTTTATTTATTTTACACATAAACATATGCACATATTTAAATTCAAAAAAATTATGTTTTATAAATTATATTTTACTGATAAAATCTATTAATTCTTTATAACTTTGTATTAAGGCTCCTGAGTACTCGCCGTGGTCATATCGGAATCGTGATGTCAGAGACGAAAATGACACACTGAGGAATTCGTATCATTTTTAAATAAAAAGAAATTTTGATCAAACATTATTACAGATTACTTTAACACACTTGTAAAATTGTCCGAAAACTATGCTAAAAGCATATATGTTTCGTATCACACTCATTTTAGGGCTGTTTATTATTTGTCAAGGGAAAAGTATAGTCTTTGGACAATTTTGCAAATGTGCTAAAGCGATCTCTGTAATGTTGTTTCACCAAAATATTTTTTTGTTTAAATAAACAATAACATAAATCATGGCCTCTACGAGCAGGTTTGAGAAAATGAATTTTAATATATTGTTAATAAATTGACATTAAAAGTTAGACAAAAATTGTGGGAAGTTTCGACACTAAACTTGTGTCTCTTCAGCCACCGAAAATTACATTAATGATTTAATATTGTGCAACTCGATTCCAATCATATTTCCATAAAGCGCAAATGTGGCTGTTTATCTCCTTCTTTTTTTTGGATTAACATTGCTTTTATTTAAGAATGTCACGCAAGAATTCTCAGTGTGTCATTCTTGTTTCTGATGTCACGATTCCAATATGGCCGCGGCGAGTACCCACGAGCTTTAACAAGAATGGAATGATAAAACGACTTTACGTGCAAAATAATAGATACAATTAATCTAAAAGATAACTTGTATAATTTTTTAAAATATGCTAGGCCATTATTTTTTATTTTATATTGAAAAGAATTTTCTGTCAAATTTCTTCAATAATTTTTAAAAATAGCATGTTGCGCAATTGAAATTTATACACAACATTTATAATCAGTCTATTGCAATTGCTAGAAAAATTATGAATTTTAATTATAATGAACATTTATTCTATATGTTTAAACATATATGTATATGTATGTATTAATATCTTTTTCTTATTTTTAGTAATACAAACAATTTGTATAATGCAGAATACTTTTATGTGAGCGACGACTCCAATCTACTTTATCCATCGAACATTATCAGAAAGAGGCTCCAAGTTATTGATATTCTACTGCCTTCATCAAATGACATTATGGTTGGTAATTATTTATATTTAATTTTAAGTATTTAATAAAAATATCACTCAATTATGTCTTACAAATAACACGTTATTTCAATGAGTCTCGATACATTTTAAATAAATGAGTGAAAGCGATGAACTTCTTTCTATCTTTTGTTTGTAATCAAGATTTTCTTTATATATTTTTTTCTTTAGGAAATAGAAGTCATGATGAATATTTTTAATGTAAGATATCTTTATGTACATTTCTCTTTCACTTACGAATATGAATTTATTATGGATGATATTGAGAACATAAATATTGAAATTGAATACAAAAATATTACAAGTACAATAGAGGTAAGTTATAACACATCGTATAATGTAATTTAATGTATTCATATATTAATATATAAAAAGATTACATTAATTATTATTATTTATAACTAAATCATTACATTATTTTAAAATTTGCTTGTGTAACAAGAAATCGATTGAATATAATATTATGTTTCGATAGGTTAGATCTAACGCAGTAGAGGAATCATCAAAAAGGACAAATGATGTTAAATTTGCCGTTGGAATGATCGTAAAGCATATAGACAAAAGATTCCTTCATTCGTGATAATCATTACGGTGTAATCATTGGGTGGCATCGTGGATATGACATAGAAATCCAAAACAAATTTAAGGGGACTATTATGTTCCCATATCTACATAAATGGCATGATTTTTGTCACTATTGCGTATGTCAACAATTTTCAGCCAGTGCCCATCAACTGTACTACATTATTCTCGCCGAGAGAGATATAGTATGTTATGTGCAACAAGGTATAATTATTAGTAGCATTCTTATAAATGACATATGTGTTTTATAATCTTTTATCTGTACAATGTAAAATATATCTATTTTAGATCAACTATCCATATGCCCACCCAAAAAAATTAATAACGTAGAAATTGGAAGATACTTCTCCAGCTTCGAAGGCACTTATTACGTACCGAATAAAAGCTTAAGAAAACATTATCCAGAAGATACCGCTGCAATAGCCAAAATACTTGCCAAACAATAGTTTTTATTATCTTAAAATGTACAATTTGTTGTATATATATTACAAAAGAATTTTTTTTTGAAAATAATTAAAAAAATTAAAGATATATGTAATTATATCGAATTATGTGCGTGCCATTAAATCTTCGCGATTTATTTTAACATTCACATCGATAAATTGTCTTGAGTTTTCATAACACTTTCCGCAACAACATATTTCTCAATTTAGCTCTCATTATAAACGACATATGTATATATATATATGTATAGATATAAGATATCATTTTTAAATTCTGTAATTTTGACATTATAAAAAAATATTTTCTGCTGTAGATCTAATTGAGTAAAAAAATAAAGACTCATATTCTATAAAAATCTATGTATGACTTATTAATATGTACTTAAAAATTAAAAAATTAAAATGCAAGTGTTTGAAAGAGGATCATTGTAAATAAATGATATAAAAATTCTGTATTTGGAAGAATTTCGAAAAATTTTTTCTCAAGGATAAAGATTGTTATATAGCCTTAAAAGTTTTCTCAAAGAAATTAAATGTTTTATAAATATTTTAAAAGGCATATTTTTAATTCTATGGCATTGTTTAATATAATTTTTGAAAGTTGAAATATTTTTTTGTCTTAATTTTAGATGTTTTAAAGCGAAGGAAACTATAACACAAATAGACGGAAAAAGAATCGTTTTATTATTTAAATAGAAGCAAGTGCAAAATATATCAAGAATCTATAATATTATGTATTTCTGATGTCAAACAATAAATCTTATATTTTAATTTAAAAAAAAACATTTTCTTTCTGAATATTACTTCCACAATCGTGAAATCTATGATTTATTATTTTATTACGGATATGACCTAAATAGAAACATTTTTATACCATTATTGTGGTAAAATTGAAGAAATTAAATTGTTATTAACATTACAAATTAATATGATTATTGTATAGTTAATGCATAGTAAATGTAAACTTTTTTCGGGCAACCGAGTTACAATTTGTAGAATTAAATATTATTTCGAAATAATTTTTTGATATTTGAGAAACGATATTGCTTTTTGTACAAGCAGAACAAACTTGAAACATTTTTTCATCCTTGGACTCGCTCTTTTTCTCTTTTCTTAATATTTTCCTTTTATCCAACATAATTGTATGATGATCCAAATCTATATTTTCTTCAATCTCAAATCTCCATTCAGAATATTTCATTTTGATTTCTCTATACCACTTTTACTAATCTTCCTCTTTCTTTATTAATCATATACACATGTATACATATATACATACATGTGCGTGTGTGCGCGTATACGTGCGCGAATGCACGTGTAAGTGTGTGTAACAGTAATGTTCATTGTAAAGTTACTTACAAGTTACAGTTTCTTAGAATAACTTATTTGTTATAAATTGAGGAAATGGAATATTGTGTATATAAAAATGTATCTATATCAAACATTTAACTATAACTTTAACATACAGTTTATACATATATAAACACATATATAAACAGATAATCAAGAATTCTTTCTTTCGATGAAAGATCGATGTCATCTTAACATTTTTAAACAGAAAATATTATGTTATAAACAAAGATTTACTTATTTATTTTACACATAAACATGTTTACATATTTTGGTAAACTCAGTAAAAGTTTAATAGTTTTAAATATATATCGCATAATTTATTTTGATGTTCCGTGACCATACAATTTTTAATTTATATTATTATATAAATTATATATTTTTTTAGAAATTTATCTAAATAAATTATAAATATACAAAGAAATAAAATGGATTGATACGAAAAAGATAAAAGACAATCAAGAGCCAGCGTGGTAATTTGTGCGCATATGTTTTATTACAATCAAATTATATTGATATTTTGAATACGTAATAGACACAATTACAAAAATCCTACGTTTCGGTCCTCTTTTTGACCATCTTCAGCGCAATTACAAAGTATATGTAATATATTATATCAAAAATGTAATAGTAATAATACGTAAAACAAAGGTGAGTCACCCATGTTGTACAGAAGGCAAATGTTACACAGAATGTTTGAGACAGAATCATATTAAAATGAATTGATTTATGCAAAAAAAAGTTACATACAATTGTACCTATATAAGTATTACAAGATGTGTACATTTTAATATTTTGGATACAATATGATACGCTTATATACAGGGTGTAACTAACAAACGCATATGGACAACACTATCAGATACAGAACAACAATTCAAATCGAAAAGTCCTGAACCATTTTTTGATCTGAGCTTTTTTTCGTTGTTATGTGATGTTAAAGTTAGCTAATCAGCGACTGTCTATACAGCAGAAAGCCGTCTCGCTAATACGACCCTCGTCGTACCTTCTCTGTTTTCCGTTGTAGACAGGCGCTGATTAGTTAACTTTAACATCATATAACAACGAAAAGAAAGCTCAGATCAAAAAATGGTCCAGGACTTTTCGATTTGAATTGTTGTTTTGTATCTGATAGTATTGTCCATATGCGTTTGTTTAGTTACACCCAGTATAAACGATCATCAATCAATTCTGTTCGTTATTTCTTCAAAAATATTTATCATAAACAAGAATAGAAAAAGTCAAATTTGCAATTGGTATGATTGTAAGATCATACCAATTGCAATCATTCATCGCGACCATATTTTACTCCTCTTGAAAAAGAAAAACAGCATGAAATAAGGTAATAATTGATTGGCTTTATACATGTATAACTGATGACATAAAGAAATATTTGAATTCTGTAGTCACAGATGATGGATATACAACAATGCTGGATTACATCTGTTTATGTAAATGTAGAAATTTTAATGGATTCAAAGTTGTGTATCAACCGCACTACATAATTCTCGCTGAAAATAATCTATTTCAATATTTACAGTGCAGAGGCTAGAAAAGCACTAGATAGCATTAGATATTTTCAAACTCCATTTATAATGTTTAATGGCTAATCATTAGACAGTCATTAGAGAAATTATGCAAGAACGACATAACTTCACTTTTTAAATTTTAACCAATTTTCAACTAATAGTGGCTAGACAATGGCTAGCTAATTTTTAAAAGGTTCTAGCGTCATCTATTCTAATATTTACTGTGCAGAGGCTAGAAAAGTACTAGATAGCAAAGAATTATTCATAAATTATAGCTAATAATACTAAGCTAGTCAATGGTTAGGTAATATATAGCCTGCGTGATACAGCCATCAGTTGTAAAATAATATTGGCTAGATCAATTTCCACTCGGGTAGTTAATAAATGAATCGGCTTTGAATAAAAGTTTCAATCTTCTTTACTTTGGAATTAATCACGAATTCTTGATGCCGAGCAAGAAACGACCGATCCGAGGATTAATCGATCGTCGGTGATATTACGCGTGATTTCCCGTGCATGTGAGAATTTAAAAAAAATTTATTTTACAAGTAAAAATTGTTAGACGTACAGATTCTGCAATATTACTTCAAAAAATTCTATAAACATAAATTTATACGATGTCTAATAAGTATAGAATATTAGAAAGTTTCTTAGACAAAGATAAAAAAGAAATTTAAAAAGTGAGAAAGACTAGACAACGAAGTAAAGACCAAAAGAGTTGTGTATATAAAATATTTGTTATAGCCTCAGGTAACAAGAGTTTTACTGATATTATGTTCATACCTAGATGAAAAGAATAGGTCAATGGAAAGGCATAACAAAGACATTTTCTAAAATCAGATTCTTCAAAGTATATTACTCGGATCAAACAAACATACGCATACAGTTAGGCTCGCCATAAAAGTCAGAAGAAATGATCAGAATAACCGATTTTGCGCTAAAAGCGTTTTTTAAGTTAACCGAACCTTATGCAATCTTTCGAGGCGAGAAATAAAAAGAAGAGAGACTTATTAATTAAGAAATTATAAATTATATTGTATTTCTCTTATTATAAAAATTAAAGCAAAGTAAAAAAATGCGTATAATGTTACTAAATTATACAGTATATATTATAATAACTTTATGTTTCCTATAGTTTATTACGCACTGACTCCAAATTTGCAAGGCAGAATAATCTATCACGTCAGGTTTTCGAGAAAAATGGTGTTAAAACCCTCCAAAAACGCGTTATTTATCATTTTTAAAAATATGTAGCTGACAAACCCGGTATGCAAAAGACTTCAGACAGGGCTCAAATAAAAGCTTGAACATTGTACTTTAATATAAAAATTACGAATGTTTTACCACAAATACTATCAAACTTCAGGCGCGCTTTGTTTTTAGGTGTAGTCGCACTGTGTAGAATGATTGCCTTATGCATTCCGATTGCAAAACCGTCACAAACAGTAAAAAATTTAATCATGGATTTAATACACGAGATTAAACGTGCTTAATCACATTAAAAACGTTTCTTTGTTCATTTGTTAAAAAAATTATTGTTTGAACAATTTCCAAAAGATAACAATTTTTAACAAATATAATTTTTTACAAATATAATAAAATATGATTTTGTCATTTATTAAATTTACTATTAAAACTTTTACTATTAGCAATGATTTTGCAGTCGGACTGCATGGGGCAATCATTCTACTTGATATAATGCGACTACACCTAAAAACAATGCGCGCCTAAGGTTTCAGCGGGCAGGGAGTGTTTTAATCTCATTTTTCTCAAGAACCTGATGTGATAGGCCATTCTGCCTTGCGGATTTGGGTTAGCGCACAAAAGACTATAAGAAACTATTCGTTTTTTACAGATCGCAAAATTATGCAGACTTGTGTTATCGCGAATATTACAAATGTTTGAAAATCATTAGCTAAAACAATTAGAGAAAAATTCTATCGTTAAAACTTAAGATTCAAATTTTCGGCATAATATAATGACGAAAAGAAAAATAAGATAAAGATTTACGGAAAATTTAATATTGGTTTATATTATATAACAAAAAGAAAAAAAAAAAAATTATTTTATTAAAACTAAATATTTGTTGACATGACAAATGCAAACACAAAATAAAACAGCAATGGTTTACGGCAGCGAGTGCTAATTTTAATGCAATTATTCTGTAGAGAACTTTTACGTAAATACATGCCAAAAAATTAATTAAATGTCTATTCGCAATGTAGAATTAAGTTTTTGAAACAGTTTTACTGAGACATAAATTTTAGATCAATAACACATGACGTAAATAAGAATCGCCAAGGTTGAGTGTATATTAAATTAGATTGTAACAGACTCAGCGTGCAAAAGCGGTGAATATACAAGTGATAGAATTTTCTATTTTTTGAATAGATTTCTTTTTATATATCCGATTTCAATTTGCATCTTCTCTATTGATTAAAAATAAAATGTAACGAATCGAAAGTTTATTGAAGTCCTTCTATTAATCTCAGAAAGCGTTGTTTGAAAATGAGAGGTCTTGAATTTTGCGATATTAAAGAAGACGTTCATTTGATATCATTTATGATTCAATATAGTTCGATGAGCTCGACGCTAATGGTATAGAGTTGATTTTTATTATCATCTTGAGAATATCACAGCGCATATATTGCGCGAGGGTGATTTGTCGAGTAAGTGCATGTGTTATTTCGAGACTGCGTATTACTATCGAAATGCGTAATCATTTCTTTATCTCATTAATTTTTACACTAAACAAATCATTTGCTCTCAGTTGCCTTTAAAATATAAGATACAAGCGTTTGAGGGGATAATAATAGTATTATATTTACTGGTTGCTTTTTGGAATATGCACTAAATTTTATTTTTAACAAAGCTGTGCAGTAGTTTTGTTGAAAAAAAAAAGCAGACTTTTTGTGTGTTTCTCTTGATTAACTATTCCGAAAATTAATCTCTTAAAACTGACATTATTCTTGAATTATTAAATATTGCCTTCAAAATATTTCGCCTAAATTCTTTCTAACATTTTATAATTTTCTAATTCTGAAAATAATTTGTGGAAAAGAAAAGAATCTCTTTTGTTAACTAAATAATTTTTCAAAATTCAAGATGTCGATCAATTAAAATCCCAAACAAATTTTCTTTTATTGTATAAGAATGGGCAACTGAAAAGGGCGAAAAATCATTTTGAAATAACAATAGAGCATAATCTTAAACACCATAAATTTCTAGAATAGTGAAAAAACAATTATTCATTCTTGCCTTGCCTTTTTAGTTTCATTGACCAATTAAAACCAAGAAATCTATGTTCTCTTTATCCCGATTGGCAAGTCAAACGTTTCAAAGCATTTCTAATCTAAGCAAAGTGCATCTATAGTCTACACCATATCAAACGAAGTGCACGTTGCAGACGCATGAAGACAGTCCTAGAAGCTACAATAAACTTTGCGCTCCCATTCGTGATCAGTTATATATATATACATATAAGTATATAAATTATAATTAGTTGATTTGTGTATTGTTGAATTTTCTCCGATGGCTACGATAACACACTTGCCCGACGATGTGATTATTATTATTCTGGAAATCGAAAGCATCCGTGTAGAGGATATCATAAATTTTAAGTCCACGTGTAAAAGATTCCAGCAGATAACATTGTTCCAGAAGTTTTGGGAAAAGAAATATTATCAGAGGTATTTTCTATTCATAAGTTTTTTTATATTAATTTATTTATATCTATTTTACACTTGGTCAATTTTCTTCATTCAACAAAGCAATAGTTAAATGCAAAAACAATAATAAAAAAGTAAGATTAAAATTGTGTTGTGTGTGTGTGTGTGTGTGTGTGTGTGTGTGCGCGCGCGCACGCGCGGGCGTGCCTGTGAATCAGTGGAAAATAAGCACGTTTCTGATGTTAAAACTTAATAGGATTGTAGTAAAAAATCAAGATTTAGTAAAGCCAAAATCTTTATGCATCTAAAAAATAGTTACTATAATCTACAAATCTACATCGATCAATTCCAAGTATCGCACCGATAAACATAGCTTGCCATTGCTCGTAGCTCATTGTTTTATAGATTTTATTTTAACTTTTTTCTATCTAGGTTTCATTATTAAATTATGAGCATAAAGATTATCCTATTTTTTATTATTTTCTTTGGTTATAACATGCTTAAAAATGTATATGTATGTTCTATTTTTAAATAAATTATTTCAAATTATTAAAAATATAGGTTGCAAATAAATTTTTTTACTGTTATATTTAGTAGGCTTTCTTACTTCGTATTATTTTGATTTTGTAATAAAAAAGAAGTTTATTTTACAGTGTAAAGGTAAAACATAAAGAACATTAAATTAAAGTGCACTTATAATTTTTTATATTTTGATTTTAAAATTTGCAATAGTACGATAATTATATTCAAACACTTTTTTTACATTTATTTGTTTTAAAATTGGCATATAAAATATTCTTTTTGCCTTTCATAAATAATTATCTTTTCATACTTACAATATAACCGTATTTTCTTCTTGTAACTTTCAACCTTCATGGTTTTTACAATTTTGTAAAATTTTATATGCAATTAATTATATCTATTTAGAGATTGTAAAGATTAAACATTTGTTTTATCTTATAATCTTCTTTTTGTTTTTGTTCTTATTTTAATGTCATGTGTAGAATGAAAAATATCCACACATTTAGTTTTTACTCGATTTCTCTCATTTAATATGATTTAAAGTAACAAACTTAAATGTGAGATTATCGCAGCAGATGTATCTCGATAACACATTGTGCATATATATGTATCGTATTGCTATGCATTTCTATTGTGATAATTATAGTTTCTGTTTTAAGATTAAATCATATCTTTCTTTTAAATAGAAGAATCTATATTGTTATTTATAATTTTTTAAATTTATTTTAATATTAATTTATATGTAATTATGTACTTGTACTTTAAAATGTATATTTTCTAAAATTTATTGCGCGCTGATTTATATTATAGCGTTGTTTAATATAATTTTCTTTCTTAATTTTAGCTGTCCTACTGCAGAAAAAAAGTATAACAGAGAAAAACAGAAGAAAATATTTCATCATACCGATTTCAAAAAAAGAATAAAAGCAGGGTTTTATTGTATCCAAATGTTAAAACATTATGCGTTTATGATGTCGGAAAATAAGGTGTATGATACTGACAAGGAAAAATTGGAGTGTCTTCTGCGTTCAATTGTTGAAAATTCCATGACGTATTATTTTGTATGGGATGAGATAAATAGAATTTCTGCAGAAAAATCATGGTAAAAAATTTAATAAATTAAATTGATATTATAAATTAATATAATTAATTATAATTATATAATTAATATGCAAAGTTTTTCAGCAAACTGTTTTCCAATTTGACACGTGAATATAACTTTGAACTGATTTTTTATTATTTGAAACAATATCGATATATATATAAGCAAATGAAATTTAAGAATATGCCGAAGACAAAATCGCTTTTGGAGAAACAACTTACGATCATGGCACAATATTTTCAGCCACATGTGTCTTCGGCTGTAAAAACGTGGTTAGATAGTATAACGGAGACAGTATTATCTCGTCTGAAAAATAAATATCCCGCTCATTCAATTTGCTCTACGACTTTAGAGCAATTTTCTTTTTGGAGAGATAACAATATTTATGAGAATTTCTGGAATGAAACAGAATCAAGGCAAATTATGTGTATTCTCGAAGAATATATATTTTCGGGGTTAGAGATCCATAAATTATATCAATTATTAATGATGTCAGATCTCGTAGCCAAAGGTTAAATTCTGTAAGTTATTTTAAATTGTAATAATAATTTATTTTGCACTGCACAAATATAACTATATTTTTTATATCTTATAAATGTTCAATATATAACTTTTCTAATATAATTTAATATAGATTGCAGTACGATTATCTATTGACTGTCACGTATCACATCGTAGCTAGAAGACTCGGCATACATAGCGTTCTGACAATGAGACTAAATGCATGGAAATCTGCAATCATATGGAAACCAAACTAGTAAATATAATTTTAGTTTATTGCTAATACTTTTTCAACACATATATAATGTATATTTATATATATGTATACATTTCATAAGAACATTTTTACGATTTTTTTGGTTACTTGTTTGTTTTAAATTGATGAAACAAAGGATCGTAGAATAGAAATATTTCCTCCTCGAATATTTAACAAAACGTTAGCGCATACATACGTATACATACGCATGCGTTATACATACATATACAGAAAAATAATCAAAATCTCTTTCTTTCGATAAGAAATTAAAGTCATCTTAAAATTATTATATGAAACAATATAATTTCTTTTACGAAAATGTTTTATTTATTTTACACATAAACATATGCACATATTTAAATTCAAAAAAATTATGTTTTATAAATTATATTTTACTGATAAAATCTATTAATTCTTTATAACTTTGTATTAAGGCTCCTGAGTACTCGCCGTTGTCATATCGGAATCGTGATGTCAGAGACGAAAATGACACACTGAGGAATTCGCATCATTTTTAAATAAAAAGAAATTTTGATCAAACATTATTACAGATTACTTTAACACACTTGTAAAATTGTCCGAAAACTATGCTAAAAGCATATATGTTTCGTATCACACTCATTTTAGGGCTGTTTATTATTTGTCAAGGGAAAAGTATAGTTTTTGGACAATTTTGCAAATGTGCTAAAGCGATCTCTGTAATGTTGTTTCATCAAAATATTTTTTTATTTAAATAAACAATAACATAAATCATGGCCTCTACGAGCAGGTTTGAGAAAATGAATTTTAATATATTGTTAATAAATTGACATTAAAAGTTAGACAAAAATTGTGGGAAGTTTCGACACTAAACTTGTGTCTCTTCAGCCACCGAAAATTACATTAATGATTTAATATTGTGCAACTCGATTCCAATCATATTTCCATAAAGCGCAAATGTGGCTGTTTATCTCCTTCTTTTTTTTAGGATTAACATTGCTTTTATTTAAGAATGGCACGCAAGAATTCTCAGTGTGTCATTCTTGTTTCTGATGTCACGATTCCAATATGGCCGCGGCGAGTACCCACGAGCTTTAACAAGAATGGAACGATAAAACGACTTTACGTGCAAAATAATAGATACAATTAATCTAAAAGATAACTTGTATAATTTTTTAAAATATGCTAGGCCATTATTTTTTATTTTATATTGAAAAGAATTTTCTGTCAAATTTCTTCAATAATTTTTAAAAATAGCATGTTGCGCAATTGAAATTTATACACAACATTTATAATCAGTCTATTGCAATTGCTAGAAAAATTATGAATTTTAATTATAATGAACATTTATTCTATATGTTTAAACATATATGTATATGTATGTATTAATATCTTTTTCTTATTTTTAGTAATACAAACAATTTGTATAATGCAGAATACTTTTATGTGAGCGACGACTCCAATCTACTTTATCCATCGAACATTATCAGAGGGAGGGTCCAAGATAATGAATTTCTACTGACTTCATCAAATGATATTATGGTTATGGTAATTATTTATATTTAATTTTAAGTATTTAATAAAAATATCACTCAATTATGTCTTATAAATAACACGTTATTTCAATGAGTCTCGATACATTTTAAATAAATGAGTGAAAGCGATGAACTTCTTTTTATCTTTTGTCTGTAACCAAGATTTTCTTTATATATTTTTTTCTTTAGGGAATAGAAGTCATGATGAGTATTTTTGATATAACATATCTTTATGAACATTTCTTTTTCACTTACAAATATGGTTTATATATGTATTATGATGAGAACATAAATATTGAAATTGAATACAGTGATATTACAAATACAATAGAGGTAAGTTATAACACATCGTATAATGTAATTTAATGTATTCATATATCAATATATAAAAAGATTACATTAATTATTATTATTTATAACTAAATCATTACATTATTTTAAAAATTGCTTGTGTAACAAGAAATCGATTGAATATAATATTATGTTTCCATAGGTTAGATCTAACGCAGTAGAGGAATCATTAAAAAGAAGGACAAATGATGTTAAATTTGCCGTTGGAATGATCGTAACGCATATAGACAAATATTCTTTCACTCTTGATAATCATGACGGTGTAATCATTGGGTGGCATCGTGGATATGACATAGAAATTCAAAACAAATTTGAGGGGACTATTATGTTTCCATATCTACATAAATGTGATGATTTTTGTCATATTTGCCTACGTCAACAATTTTCAGCCAGTGCCCATCAACTGTACTACATTATTCTCGCCGAGAGAGATATAGTATGTTATGTGCAACAAGGTATAATTATTAGTAGCATTCTTATAAATGACATATGTGTTTTATAATCTTTTATCTGTACAATGTAAAATATATCTATTTTAGATGAACTATCCATATGCCCACCCAAAAAAATTAATAACGTAGAAATTGGAAGATACTTCTCCAGCTTCGAAGGCACTTATTACGTACCGAATGAAAGCTTAAGAAAACATTATCCAGAAGATACCGCTGCAATAGCCAAAATACGTGCCAAACAATAGTTTTTATTATTTTAAAATGTACAATTTGTTGTATATATATTATAAAAGAATTTTTTTTTGAAAATAATTAAAAAATTTAAAGATGTATGTAGTTATATCGAATTATGTGCGTGCCATTAAATTTTCGCGATTTATTTTAACATTCACATCGATAAATTGTCTTGAGTTTTCATAACACTTTCCGCAACAACATATTTCTCAATTTAGCTCTCATTATAAACGACATATGTATATATATATATGTATAGATATAAGATATCATTTTTAAATTCTGTAATTTTTACATTATAAAAAAATATTTTCTGCTGTAGATCTAATGTAGTAAAAAAATAAAGACTTATATTCTATAAAAATCTATGTATGACTTATTAATATGTACTTAAAAATTAAAAAATTAAAATGCAAGAGTTTGAAAGAGGATCATTGTAAATAAATGATAACAAAATTCTGTACTTGGAAGAATTTCGAAAAATTTTTTCTCAAGGATAAAGATTGTTATATAGCCTTAGGAGCCTTCTCAAAGAAATTAAATGTTTTATAAATATTTTAAAAGGCATATTTCTAATTCTATGGCATTGTTTAATATAATTTTTGAAAGTTGAAATATTTTTTTGTCTTAATTTTAGATGTTTTAAAGCGAAGGAAACTATAACACAAATAGACAAAAAAAGAATCGTTTTATTATTTAAATAGAAGCAAGTGCAAAATATATCAAGAATCTATAATATTATGTATTTCTGATGTCAAACAATAAATCTTATATTTTAATTTAAAAAAAAAACATTTTCTTTCTGAACATTACTTCCACAATCGTGAAATCTATGATTTATTATTTTATTACGGATATGACCTAAATAGAAACATTTTTATACCATCATTGTGGTAAAATTGAAGAAATTAAATTGTTATTAACATTACAAATTAATATGATTATTGTATAGTTAATGCATAGTAAATGTAAACTTTTTTCGGGCAACCGAGTTACAATTTGTAGAATTAAATATTATTTCGAAATAATTTTTTGATATTTGAGAAACGATATTGCTTTTTGTACAAGCAGAACAAACTTGAAACATTTTTTCATCCTTGGACTCGCTCTTTTTCTATTTTCTTAATATTTTCCTTTTATCCAACATAATTGTATGATAATCCAAATCTATATATTTTCTTCAATCTCAAATCTCCATTCAGAATATTTCATTTTGATTTCTCTATAACACTTTTACTAATCTTCCTCTTTCTTTATTAATCATACACACATGTATACATATATACATACATGTGCGTGTGTGCGCGTAAACGTGCGCGAATGCACGTGTATGTGTGTGTAAAGAGTAATGTTCATTGTAAAGTTACTTACAAGTTACAGTTTCTTAGAATAACTTATTTGTTATAAATTGAGGAAATGGAATATTGTGTATATAAAAATGTATCTATATCAAACATTTAACAATAACTTTAACATACAGTTTATACATATACAGGGTGTCCCAAAGCACCCTTGACAACGCTTGTGAGCAGGTAGAGCACAGCAAACTGAACAGAAAGGTCCTGTACCATTTTTTTCTATAACGCTTAATAAAGGAGTTATTATTGAGTAAAGTCTGGCCAATCAGCGCCGACCTTTAGCCGCGCGCCTGGTAGTGTGCGTGAGCGCTCCGTCGCTACGGCGACACACACTAACAGACGGGCGGCTCACGTGCGTCCGGCTAAAAGTCGGCGCTGATTGACCAGAGTTTACTCAATAATAACTCCTTTATTAAGCGTTATAGAAAAAAATGGTACAGGACTTTTCTGTTCAGTTTACTGTGCTCTACGTGCTCACGAGCGTTGTTAAGGGTGCTTTGGGACACCCTGTATAAACACATATATAAACAGATAATCAAGAATTCTTTCTTTCGATGCAAGATCGATGTCATCTTAACATTTTTAAACAGAAAATATTATGTTTTTTTATAAACAAAGATTTACTTATTTATTTTACACATAAACATGTTTACATATTTTGGTAAACTCAGTAAAAGTTTAATAGTTTTAAATATAAATCGCATAATTTATTTTGATGTTCCGTGACCATACAATTTTTAATTTAGATTATTATATAAATTATATATTTTTTTAGAAATTTATCTAAATAAATTATAAATATACAAAGAAGTAAAATGGATTGATACGAAAAAGATAAAAGACAATCAAGAGCCAGCGTGGTAATTTGTGCGCATATGTTTTATTACAATCAAATTATATTGATATTTTGAATACGTAATAGACACAATTACAAAAATCCTACGTTTCGGTCCTCTTTTTGACCATCTTCAGCGCAATTACAAAGTATATGTAATATATTATATCAAAAATGTAATAGTAATAATACGTAACAAGTAGAGTTGTGCAAATTAAAAACTTGCACATTGCTTCCTCATCATTTTATCTTACAATGCTTAAGCTGCTTTAAGCATGCGGATTTTTCAATTTTTGCTTCCTGATAGAGGAAGCTTTGTGAGCGAAATAAAAATTAAAATAATTTCTTTCACCGATCCTCACTAAATTCAACATCAAACATCCTTTAATAATACTCTATTCATGTAAAAAAATTGAATCGGATATTTCAAATTTTCTGAGAGTTACGTGTAAAGACATTTTTCAAAAAATTCAGAATTTTATAAAAAATGAACCTTTTCACCGGTACTCACCAAATTCAGTACCAATCATCCTTTAATAATATTCTATTCATGTAAAAAAATTTAATCCAATATCTCGAATTTTCTGAAAGATACAGCGTGTACAGACATTTCTCACAAAATTCAAAATTTTATAAAAAATAAACCCTTTCATCGATACTCACCAAATTCAGTAGTAACTATCCGTTAATAATATTTTATCCATCTAAAAAAATTTAACCTGATATCTCAAAATTTGTGAAAGTTACAATGTATACAGACATTTGTCAAAAAATTAAAAATTTTATAAAAAATGAATCTTTTCATCGATTCTCACTAAATTCAATACCAACCATCTTTGAATGATACTCTATCCATGTAAAATAGCAGAAAGCCGTCTCGCTAATACGACCCTCGTCGTACCTTCTCTGTTTTCCGTTGTAGACAGGCGCTGATTAGTTAACTTTAACATCATATAACAACGAAAAGAAAGCTCAGATCAAAAAATGGTCCAGGACTTTCCGATTTGAATTGTTGTTTTGTATCTGATAGTATTGTCCATATGCGTTTGTTTAGTTACACCCAGTATAAGCGATCATCAATCAATTCTGTTCGTTATTTCTTCAAAAATATTTATCATAAACAAGAATAGAAAAAGTCAAATTTGCAATTGGTATGATTGTAAGATCATACCAATTGCAATCATTCATCGCGACCATATTTTACTCCTCTTGAAAAAGAAAAACAGCATGAAATAAGGTAATAATTGATTGGCTTTATACATGTATAACTGATGACATAAAGAAATATTTGAATTCTGTAGTCACAGATGATGGATATACAACAATGCTGGATTACATCTGTTTATGTAAATGTAGAAATTTTAATGGATTCAAAGTTGTGTATCAACCGCACTACATAATTCTCGCTGAAAATAATCTATTTCAATATTTACAGTGCAGAGGCTAGAAAAGCACTAGATAGCATTAGATATTTTCAAACTCCATTTATAATGTTTAATGGCTAATCATTAGACAGTCATTAGAGAAATTATGCAAGAACGACATAACTTCACTTTTTAAATTTTAACCAATTTTCAACTAATAGTGGCTAGACAATGGCTAGCTAATTTTTAAAAGGTTCTAGCGTCATCTATTCTAATATTTACTGTGCAGAGGCTAGAAAAGTACTAGATAGCAAAGAATTATTCATAAATTATAGCTAATAATACTAAGCTAGTCAATGGTTAGGTAATATATAGCCTGCGTGATACAGCCATCAGTTGTAAAATAATATTGGCTAGATCAATTTCCACTCGGGTAGTTAATAAATGAATCGGCTTTGAATAAAAGTTTCAATCTTCTTTACTTTGGAATTAATCACGAATTCTTGATGCCGAGCAAGAAACGACCGATCCGAGGATTAATCGATCGTCGGTGATATTACGCGTGATTTTCCGTGCATGTGAGAATTTTAAAAAAATTTATTTTACAAGTAAAAATTGTTAGACGTACAGATTCTGCAATATTACTTCAAAAAATTCTATAAACATAAATTTATACGATGTCTAATAAGTATAGAATATTAGAAAGTTTCTTAGACAAAGATAAAAAAGAAATTTAAAAAGTGAGAAAGACTAGACAACGAAGTAAAGACCAAAAGAGTTGTCTATATAAAATATTTGTTATAGCCTCAGGTAACAAGAGTTTTACTGATATTATGTTCATACCTAGATGAAAAGAATAGGTCAATGGAAAGGCATAACAAAGACATTTTCTAAAATCAGATTCTTCAAAGTATATTACTCGGATCAAACAAACATACGCATACAGTTAGGCTCGCCATAAAAGTCAGAAGAAATGATCAGAATAACCGATTTTGCGCTAAAAGCGTTTTTTAAGTTAACCGAACCTTATGCAATCTTTCGAGGCGAGAAATAAAAAGAAGAGAGACTTATTAATTAAGAAATTATAAATTATATTGTATTTCTCTTATTATAAAAATTAAAGCAAAGTAAAAAAATGCGTATAATGTTACTAAATTATACAGTATATATTATAATAACTTTATGTTTCCTATAGTTTATTACGCACTGACTCCAAATTTGCAAGGCAGAATAATCTATCACGTCAGGTTTTCGAGAAAAATGGTGTTAAAACCCTTCAAAAACGCGTTATTTATCATTTTTAAAAATATGTAGCTGACAAACCCGGTATGCAAAAGACTTCAGACAGGGCTCAAATAAAAGCTTGAACATTGTACCATCCTATCTAAAAAAAGGCATGTAAAGTCGATACTCGAAAGTCTCGAAGTGTATTGTTGTCGCTTTTCCGCGATGCTGATTGGTTCTGTCATTGCGCTTACTTCGTGAGCGGCTGTCATTGCATATTTTGACAGTTATTATTTTGTGTATATATCGTTAAAAAAGAATAAATAGCGAGCGCGAAGCGCGCGTTGTGTTGTACTAGTAATATAAAAATTACGAATGTTTTACCACAAATACTATCGAACTTCAGGCGCGCTTTGTTTTTAGGTGTAGTCGCACTGTGTAGAATGATTGCCTTATGCATTCCGATTGCAAAACCGTCACAAACAGTAAAAAATTTAATCATGGATTTAATACACGAGATTAAACGTGCTTAATCACATTAAAAACGTTTCTTTGTTCATTTGTTAAAAAAATTATTGTTTGAACAATTTCCAAAAGATAACAATTTTTAACAAATATAATTTTTTACAAATATAATAAAATATGATTTTGTCATTTATTAAATTTACTATTAAAACTTTTACTATTAGCAATGATTTTGCAGTCGGACTGCATGGGGCAATCATTCTACTTGATATAATGCGACTACACCTAAAAACAATGCGCGCCTAAGGTTTCAGCGGGCAGAGAGTGTTTTAATCTCATTTTTCTCAAGAACCTGATGTGATAGGCCATTCTGCCTTGCGGATTTGGGTTAGCGCACAAAAGACTATAAGAAACTATTCGCTTTTTACAGATCGCAAAATTATGCAGACTTGTGTTATCGCGAATATTACAAATGTTTGAAAATCATTAGCTAAAACAATTAGAGAAAAATTCTATTGTTAAAACTTAAGATTCCAATTTTCGGCATAATATAATGGCGAAAAGAAAAATAAGATAAAGATTTACGGAAAATTTAATATTTGTTTATATTATATAACAAAAAGAAAAAAAAAGAAAAATTATTTTATTAAAACTAAATATTTGTTGACATGACAAATGCAAACACAAAATAAAACAGCAATGGTTTACGGCAGCAAATGCTAATTTTAATGCAATTATTCTGTAGAGAACTTTTACGTAAATACATGCCAAAAAATTAATTAAATGTCTATTCGCAATGCAGAATTAAGTTTTTGAAACAGTTTTACTGAGACATAAATTTTAGATCAATAACACATGACGTAAATAAGAATCGCCAAGGTTGAATGTATATTAAATTAGATTGTAACAGACTCAGCGTGCAAAAGCGGTAAATATACAAGTGATAGAATTTTCTATTTTTTGAATAGATTTCTTTTTATATATCCGATTTCAATTTGCATCTTCTCTATTGATTAAAAAAAAAATGTAACGAATCGAAAGTTTATTGAAGTCCTTCTATTAATCTCAGAAAGCGTTGTTTGAAAATGAGAGGTCTTGAATTTTGCGATATTAAAGAAGACGTTCATTTGATATCATTTATGATTCGATATAGTTCGATGAGCTCGACGCTAATGGTATAGAGTTGATTTTTATTATCATCTTGAGAATATCACAGCGCATATATTGCGCGAGGGTGATTTGTCGAGTAAGTGCATGTGTTATTTCGAGACTGCGTATTACTATCTAAATGCGTAATCATTTCTTTATCTCATTAATTTTTACACTAAACAAATCATTTGCTCTCAGTTGCCTTTAAAATATAAGATACAAGCGTTTGAGGGGATAATAATAGTATTATATTTACTGGTTGCTTTTTGGAATATGCACTAAATTTTATTTTTAACAAAGCTGTGCAGTAGTTTTGTTGAAAAAAAAAAAGCAGACTTTTTGTGTGTTTCTCTTGATTAACTATTCCGAAAATTAATCTCTTAAAACTGACATTATTCTTGAATTATTAAATATTGCCTTCAAAATATTTCGCCTAAATTCTTTCTAACATTTTATAATTTTCTAATTCTGAAAATAATTTGTGGAAAAGAAAAGAATCTTTTTTGTTAACTAAATAATTTTTCAAAATTTAAGATGTCGATCAATTAAAATCCCAAACAAATTTTCTTTTATTGTATAAGAATGGGCAACTGAAAAGGGCGAAAAATCATTTTGAAATAACAATAGAGCATAATCTTAAACACCATAAATTTCTAGAGAGAATAGTGAAAAAACAATTATTCATTCTTGCCTTGCCTTTTTAGTTTCATTGACCAATTAAAACCAAGAAATCTATGTTCTCTTTATCCCGATTGGCAAGTCAAACGTTTCAAAGCATTTCTAATCTAAGCAAAGTGCATCTATAGTCTACACCATATCAAACGAAGTGCACGTTGCAGACGCATGAAGACAGTCCTAGAAGCTACAATAAACTTTGCGCTCCCATTCGTGATCAGTTATATATATATACATATAAGTATATAAATTATAATTAGTTGATTTGTGTATTGTTGAATTTTCTCCGATGGCTACGATAACACACTTGCCCGACGATGTGATTATTATTATTCTGGAAATCGAAAGCATCCGTGTAGAGGATATCATAAATGTTAAGTCCACGTGTAAAAGATTCCAGCAGATAACATTGTTCCAGAAGTTTTGGGAAAAGAAATATTATCAGAGGTATTTTCTATTCATAAGTCTTTTTAATATTAATTTATTTATATCTATTTTACACTTGGTCAATTTTCTTCATTCAACAAAGCAATAGTTAAATGCAAAAACAATAATAAAAAAGTAAGATTAAAATTGTTTGTGTGTGTGTGTGTGTGTGTGTGTGCGCGCGCACGCGCGGGCGTGCCTGTGAAACAGTGGAAAATAAGCACGTTTCTGATGTTAAAACTTAATAGGATTGTAGTAAAAAATCAAGATTTAGTAAAGCCAAAATCTTTATGCATTTAAAAAATAGTTACTATAATCTACAAATCTACATTGATCAATTCCAAGTATCGCAACGAAAAACATAGCTTGCCATTGCTCGTAGCTCATTGTTTTATAGATTTTAATTTTAACTTTATTCTATCTAGGTTTTATTATTAAATTATGAGCATAAAAATTATCCTATTTTTTATTATTTTCTTTGGTTATAACATGCTTAAAAATGTAAATGTATGTTCTATTTTTAAATAAATTATTTCAAATTATTAAAAATATTGGTTGCAAATAAATTTTTTTACTGTTATATTTAGTAGGCTTTCTTAGTTTGTATTATTTTGATTTTGTAATAAAAAAGGAGTTTATTTTACAGTGTAAAGGTAAAACATAAAGAACATTAAATTAAAGTGCACTTATAATTTTTTATATTTTAATATTAAAATTTGCAATAGTACGATAATTATATTCAAACACTTTTTTTACATTTATTTGTTTTAAAATTGGCTTATAAAATATTCTTTTTGCTTTTCATAAATAATTATCTTTTCATACTTACAATATAACCGTATTTTCTTCTTGTAACTTTCAACCTTCATGGTTTTTACAATTTTGTAAAATTTTATATGCAATTAATTATATCTATTTAGAGATTGTAAAGATTAAACATTTGTTTTATCTTATAATCTTCTTTTTGTTTTTGTTCTTATTTTAATGTCATGTGTAGAATGAAAAATATCCACACATTTAGTTTTTACTCGATTTCTCTCATTTAATATGATTTAAAGTAACAAACTTAAATGTGAGATTATCGCAGCAGATGTATCTCGATAACACATTGTGCATATATATGTATCGTATTGCTATGCATTTCTATTGTGATAATTATAGTTTCTGTTTTAAGATTAAATCATATCTTTCTTTTAAATAGAAGAATCTATATTGTTATTTATAATTTTTTAAATTTATTTTAATATTAATTTATATGTAATTATGTACTTGTACTTTAAAATGTATATTTTCTAAAATTTATTGCGCGCTGATTTATATTATAGCGTTGTTTAATATAATTTTCTTTCTTAATTTTAGCTGTCCTACTGCAGAAAAAAAGTATAACAGAGAAAAACAGAAGAAAATATTTCATCATACCGATTTCAAAAAAAGAATAAAAGCAGGGTTTTATTGTATCCAAATGTTATAACATTATGCGTTTATGATGTCGGAAAATAAGGTGTTTGATACTGACAAGGAAAAATTGGAGTGTCTTCTGCGTTCAATTGTTGAAAATTCCATGACGTATTATTTTGTATGGGATGAGATAAATAGAATTTCTGCAGAAAAATCATGGTAAAAAATTTAATAAATTAAATTGATATTATAAATTAATATAATTAATTATAATTATATAATTAATATGCAAAGTTTTTCAGCAAACTGTTTTCCAATTTGACACGTGAATATAACTTTGAACTGATTTTTTATTATTTGAAACAATATCGATATATATATAAGCAAATGAAATTTAAGAATATGCCGAAGACAAAATCGCTTTTGGAGAAACAACTTACGATCATGGCACAATATTTTCAGCCACATGTGTCTTCGGCTGTAAAAACGTGGTTAGATAGTATAACGGAGACAGTATTATCTCGTCTGAAAAATAAATATCCCGCTCATTCAATTTGCTCTACGACTTTAGAGCAATTTTCTTTTTGGAGAGATAACAATATTTATGAGAATTTCTGGAATGAAACAGAATCAAGGCAAATTATGTGTATTCTCGAAGAATATATATTTTCGGGGTTAGAGATCCATAAATTATATCAATTATTAATGATGTCAGATCTCGTAGCCAAAGGTTCAAAATCTGTAAGTTATTTTAAATTGTAATAATAATTTATTTTGCACTGCACAAATATAACTATATTTTTTATATCTTATAAATGTTCAATATATAACTGTTCTAATATAATTTAATATAGATTGCAGTACGTTTTCGAATAGAACTTTTGACTGTCACGTATCACATCGTAGCTAGAAGACTCGGCATACATAGCGTTCTGACAATGAGACTAAATGCAACCCCATGGCAACCTGCAATCATATGGAAACCAAACTAGTAAATATAATTTTAGTTTATTGTTAATACTTTTTCAACACATATATAATGTATATTTATATATATGTATACATTTTATAAGAACATTTTTACGATTTTTTTGGTTACTTGTTTGTTATAATTGATGAAACAAAGGATCGTAGAATAGAAATATTTCCTCCTCGAATATTTAACAAAACGTTAGCGCATACATACGTATACATACGCATGCGTTATACATACATATACAGAAAAATAATCAAAATCTCTTTCTTTCGATAAGAAATTAAAGTCATCTTAAAATTATTATATGAAACAATATAATTTCTTTTACGAAAATGTTTTATTTATTTTACACATAAACATATGCACATATTTAAATTCAAAAAAATTATGTTTTATAAATTATATTTTACTGATAAAATCTATTAATTCTTTATAACTTTGTATTAAGGCTCCTGAGTACTCGCCGTTGTCATATCGGAATCGTGATGTCAGAGACGAAAATGACACACTGAGGAATTCGCATCATTTTTAAATAAAAAGAAATTTTGATCAAATATTATTACAGATTACTTTAACACACTTGTAAAATTGTCCGAAAACTATCCTAAAAGCATATATGTTTCGTATCACACTCATTTTAGGGCTGTTTATTATTTGTCAAGGGAAAAGTATAGTTTTTGGTCAATTTTGCAAATGTGCTAAAGCGATCTCTGTAATGTTGTTTCATCAAAATATTTTTTCATTTAAATAAACAATAACATAAATTATGGCCTCTACGAGCAGGTTTGAGAAAATGAAATTTTAATATATTGTTAATAAATTGACATTAAAAGTTAGACAATAATTGTGGGAAGTTTCGACACTAAACTTGTGTCTCTTCAGCCACCGAAAATTACATTAATGATTTAATATTGTGCAACTCAATTCCAATCATATTTCCATAAAGCGCAAATGTGGCTGTTTATCTCCTTCTTTTTTTTTGGATTAACATTGCTTTTATTTAAGAATGGCACTCAAGAATTCTCAGTGTGTCATTCTTGTTTCTGATGTCACGATTCCAATATGGTCGCGTCGAGTACCCACGAGCTTTAACAAGAATGGAACGATAAAACGACTTTACGTGCAAAATAATAGATACAATTTATCTAAAAGGTAACTTGTATAATTTTTTAAAATATGCTAGGCCATTATTTTTTATTTTATATTGAAAAGAATTTTCTGTCAAATTTCTTTAATAATTTTTAAAAATAGCATGTTGCGCAATTGAAATTTATACACAACATTTATAATCAGTCTATTGCAATTGCTAGAAAAATTATGAATTTTAATTATAATGGACATTTATTCTATATGTTTAAACATATATGTATATGTATGTATTAATATCTTTTTCTTATTTTTAGTAATACAAACAATTTGTATAATGCAGAATACTTTTATGTGAGCAACGACTCCAATCTACTTTATCCATCGAACATTATCAGAGGGAGGGTCCAAGATAATGAATTTCTACTGACTTCATCAAATGATATTATGGTTATGGTAATTATTTATATTTAATTTTAAGTATTTAATAAAAATATCACTCAATTATGTCTTATAAATAACACGTTATTTCAATGAGCCTCGATACATTTTAAATAAATGAGTGAAAGCGATGAACTTCTTTTTATCTTTTGTCTGTAATAAAGATTTTCTTTATATATTTTTTTCTTTAGGGAATAGAAGTCATGATGTCTATTTTTAATGAAATATATCTTCATGTACATTTCTTTTTCATTTACGAATATGATTTATTTATTCTTATGGAAGATATTGAGAACATAAATATTGAAATTGAATACAGAGATATTACAAATACAATAGAGGTAAGTTATAACACATCGTATAATGTAATTTGATGTATTCATATATCAATATATAAAAAGATTACATTAATTATTATTATTTATAACTAAATCATTACATTATTTTAAAAATTGCTTGTGTAACAAGAAATCGATTGAATATAATATTATGTTTCCATAGGTTAGATCTAACGCAGTAGAGGAATCATTAAAAAGAAGGACAAATGATGTTAAATTTGCCGTTGGAATGATCGTAACGCATATAGACAAATATTCTTTCATTCTTGATAATCATGACGGTGTAATCATTGGGTGGCATCGTGGATATGACATAGAAATTCAAAACAAATTTGAGGGGACTATTATGTTTCCATATCTACATAAATGTGATGATTTTTTTCACATTTGCCTACGTCAACAATTTTCAGCCAGTGCCCATCAACTGTACTACATTATTCTCACCGAGAATGATATAGTATGTTATGTGCAACAAGGTATAATTATTAGTAGCATTCTTATAAATGACATATGTGTTTTATAATCTTTTATCTGTACAATGTAAAATATATCTATTTTAGATCAACTATCCATATGCCCACCCAAAAAAATTGATAACGTAGAAATTGGAAGATACTTCTCCATCTTCGAAGGCACTTATTACGTACCGAATGAAAGCTTAAGAAAACATTATCCAGAAGATACCGCTGCAATAGCCAAAATACTTGCCAAACAATAGTTTTTATTATCTTAAAATGTACAATTTGTTGTATATATATTATAAAAGAATTTTTTTTTGAGACGAATTAAAAAAATTAAAGATGTATGTAATTATATCGAATTATGTGCGTGCCATTAAATTTTCGCGATTTATTTTAACGTTTACATCGATACATTGTCTTGAGTTTTCATAACACTTTCCGAAACAACATATTTCTCAATTTAGCTCTCATTATAAACGACATATGTATATGTACCTATCCCAATTCATTCTGCTCTAGCAACCAATTATACAGTTTTTCAATCAAAATATCATATTTTAAATAATCGTATTTTTTTCCCGCCGACATTGTTCTCTTTGTTTCGCTAATTGATTTATTTTCTCTAGTTCACGTTTAATATTTATATGTAACACTATTTGTACAAATTTTATAATCAGTGGCAATTTGTAGATTACTGAAATATTTTTCCTTAATTTTCGCTGAGCTTCAAATTATTGTCGATGAAAGAGCCAAATAATATCTTTTTGCACTATACGCGCTTGGTTGATATTATAAAGTTTATTAAAATTTTTCACACAAGACTGCTTTATTGCGTGTTACTGACTTTAGAGAGATTCCGAAAATTTTTGTCGCGTGACATGAAATTATCGAAATACTGACAATGACAACTGAAAGTTGTTACGGTTGGTTGCTCACGAGAATAACTTTACGAATGACCAAGGATAAAAATATTATTTATTTTGTATCAAATCGCTAACGGTAGTATTTTCTTATTTCCAATGTTTATTGTTTATAAATAGTGACATTACTATTTATGATTTATAGTAAAAATAATGAAAAAGATTAACTGTAGAAGACAATTTTTTTGTTACTTATACATACAGCATTTGATTTTCGATTTTTAATTTATTATATTTATGATTTATTATTTGAAAAAGAATTTATCGGCACGATTACGATAACTGTGGCCCCCTATTTGAAAGGTCGTTTCTGAAGATATTTTTGACGAGGAACACGGGAAAAATAGTAAAAAAAATTTTGTATGTCGATTTTTAATTTATCGATTTAAAATTTGATAAATATAGTTGACTAATCGCTCGTTTAAAATTTGACTTCTTGTCAAAAAATTTGTTATATTCTAATATCAGTATTTATTGGTTTTGATCATAATCAATTACTTTTAAATTATTAAGAAAAATAATTTATAACAAGAACAAAACAAAAAATATATATATATAGAATTATAATTGTTAACAATTTAGTATTATTGTTTATTTAATTTATATGATATAAGATTAACAGATTTTTGTAATGTTTATAAAAATTATATAAAAACTAATTTTATATACAATATCATCACAATGATAACGTTTATATCGATTTAAATTAATTATATCGATCTGTTTTATCGGCAACGTTATTTGATGTTCACAAAAATTATAATAAAATAGCAATAATTTTCAAAAACACTCGCTACAATGACGAAGCTAATTGTAAAGAGATATAATGTAAGGTAAAAACATGTCATATATTATATTCTATATATAATACAACAAATTATGTTACCTTGCATATATATAAATTGAGGCTTGGCTAACATTTTTTACATATATCAATTATTTATAATAGATATGCTCAATTCGTCAATAAGAAATAAAGTAAAGTTAATAAAGCAAAATTTTAAACGACTTGTTTGTCAAACAGTTTTATCACAATTAATATTAAATCTATAAAATTTTCTGAAAATATTCTTTGTTATATCATTTAATTTTTCAACATGCACAATTTGATCTTTATCTTCTACAATCTAACTTACAATTAGATAAAAAAATATACATCAATTTTATTTTTTATTATATTTTTAATTAATGCTCCTAAAATTGGAATACTAAAATCTCTCGCGCATTGAGACTATTTACCTTATTTTTTATTGCGAAAGAATAATTAAAAATAATTATTAAATCATTAAATATATCGTAATCGTGACAATATTCACTCACCTGATCTTTTTGCAAGTCGTAAAACAAATTTTTAAAAATTTACGATTTATAACGAATAAAATCTATTTCATTGTATAGAATACAAGTATAATTAAGATAAAAAACCTGCTCAAAGTATGTGGAGTAATAATACGCATACATACATACATACATATGTATATTCCATACATGCATAAATAAAACTGATCGTATAAAAACTATTGCTATATGTTAAATCCAAGCTCATAAAAAAAGGTCTAGAATTGAAAAGTCATAAAAGTCATAAAAGTCTATGTGCCAAAACATTTATTTTTCAGTTAGAGTTTGCGAAATACTCATTAAACTGTCAAACGATATAGAAAAAAATCTATGTATCGCAGAAGAAGAGTACTATAAAAATCTAATAAATAGCAACTCTAAATTTAAGAAAAGACACTAGGAGATTAAGTATCATTCACATCTAAATTTAAAAGCGTGTTTGCCAGATAATATAAAAACTTATCGTTAATTTATTGTCAAATCTTTTTGTCTTATAATTTAATTCCCCTAAAAAAGGTCCAAAAAAATGTTTAATAAAACTTTTCTATACAGGGTGTCCTAGACCACCCGTACACCCCTTTTCTTTCAAAAACTAAGCATTTTAGAGAAAAACGTTTTGAACAAAAATTGTATGGTTTTGAGGGGAACATAAGATGGTATCATTGGTTTGACCTTGGATGACATCGTTAAGGTCAAGTCAAGGACACCTTTAATTTCTTAAATGGAATCCCCTATTTTTTATTGCATATTCTTGTAGCTTATCTCGAGAGCTTTTCAAAACACTATAATAAAGTATTTTTTCATTAAGTACTTTTTGAGTTATTTTATATTTTAATCTGACATATTTTGATATAAAAAATAAAATATCTCGTAAAATATTTAGTTCTCGATAATCTTATCGTAATACTTCTATGTACAGAATAATGAGACAAATCAATTAGTAAAAAAAAAAATTGTTTTTAAGAAAAAGTATGTAATTATTTATAATGTATTTTTTTAAACAATTGTTTGTTTTTTTCTTTACACTTATTGATTTGTCTCATTATTCTGTACATAAAAGTATTACGGTAAGATTATCGAGAACTAAATATTTTACGAGAAATTTTATTTTTTATATCAAAATATGTCAGATTAAAATATAAAATAACTCAAAAAGTATTTAATGAAAAAATACTTTATTAAAGTGTTTTGGAAAGCTCTCGGCATAAGCTATAAGAATATGCAATAAAAAATAGGGGATTCCATTTAAGAAATTAAAGGTGTCCTTGACTTGACCTTAACGATGCCATCCAAGGTCAAACCAATGACACCATCTTATGTTCCCCTCAAAACCATACAATTTTTGTTCAAAACGTTTTTCTCTAAAATGCTTAGTTTTTGAAAGAAAAGGGATGTACGGGTGGTCTAGGACATCCTGTATATATATATGTATATAAATGTATATAACTTGATTAAAGTATTAATTTTGGTAAATATAGCGAATAGGGGACCCAGCCCCAATGACCTTGATCTTGACATATGTTATCAAGGACATAATCCTGAGTAACTTTTTTTTCTAATTTAATCGTCGCTCGTTGCTTATTAAAAAGTTATTAACAAACAAAAATTTGTAAAAATCAAGATTTATACATAGTCTGACAATGAAAAACTGGATATTTAAGTTAGTTTACAGAAATAGTCCTATGTATACTACACATATAAACTGAAATAAACACAAGTTTTTACATATATAAGGTGTTTAAAAATAAAATATGAGGGTAAATATAGCGAATAGGGGACCCAGCCTCAATGACCTTGACCTTGACATATGTTGTCAAGGACATAATTCTGAGTAACTTTTTCTTCTAATTTAATCGTCGCTCGTTATTTATTAAAAAATTATTAAAAAAAAAAATTTGAAATATACCAAAGTACATGCACGGACAGGAAGCTCGCGCGCGCACACACATACGGGGGGTGCAAGCGGGGCCTTCGGCCCCTCTCCCGCACCCACTCCGCCGGTAGGCAGGGTGGACCTCGCTTTACAACTTACAAAGTACATGCTACATTGTAAAGCGAGGTTCACCCTGCCTACCGGCGGGGTGGGTGCGGGAGGGTGGCCGAAGGCCCCCCTTGCACCCCTCCGTGTGGGTGTGTATGTGTGTGTGTGCGCGCGCACGCGTGCTTTCTGTCCGTGCATGTACTTTGGTATATTTCAAACTTTTTTTGTTAATAACTTTTTAATAAGCAACGAGCGACGATTAAATTAAAAGAAAAAGTTACTCAGAATTATGTCCTTGACAACATATGTCAAGGTCAAGGTCATTGGGGCTGGGTCCCCTATTCGCTATATTTACCTTAATTTTTTTAAGATAATAATAAAATCACTTTTCTATTAAGTTAATAAAAAAAAATGCATAATAAGAATAACTCTTTCTGTAGCAAAACTATAGTAACTTATATAACTGTATGCGACATAATATATAATGAAGTATTAGAAAATTAAAAAGATTAAAAAAAGAATGTTGAAATGCTTTAAATATAAAATTTTGATTTTTAATGGTGGGAGAATTTTTAAAAAGTTTATTTTACAAATAAAAATTGTTAGTTGTATAGATTCTGCAATATTACTTCCAACAGTTCTATAAATATAAATTTATATGATGTCTAGTAAATATAGAATTTTACAAAGTTTCTTAGACAAAGATAAAATAGAAATTTAAAAAATGAGAAAGACTAGACAACGAAGTAAAGACCAACAAAAGTTGTGCATATAAAATAATTGTATTAGTCTCAGGTAACGAAAGTTTCACTGATGTTCATACCTAGAGAAGAATAGGTCAATGGAAAGGCATAACAAAACATTTCCCAAAATCAGATATTTTAAAGCATATTACTCGGGTCGAACAAACATACACACACAGTTAGGTTAAAATTAAAAATACAGTTAGGCTCACAATGAAGGTCTACGACCAGAAGAATCGATTTTGTGCTGTAAATCTCTCTTACCTGACAATGAGATAGAATCTTATGCGACCTTTCGAGGCCAGAAATGAAAAGAAAGAAGGCTTATTAATTAAGAAGTTATAAATTATATTGAATTTCTTTTATTATAAAAATTAAAGCAAAGTAAAAACTATACATATAATGTCATGAAATTATGCAGTATGTAATAATAACTTTATGATTAACAATAATTATATTCAAAAGTACGGAGAGAAAAACTATACATTACATGAGCGTGAGTATGTATGTCTACATAAATGTGTATCATTATCGCGGATGTTACAAAAGTTCGAAGATCAATAGTCAGAGCAATAAGGGAAAAATTCTAACGTTACAAGTTTAGATTTTGACTGGTTATTACAATAATAATTAATAAAATAAAATAAAACCTTTCAAAATTTATAAATGGGTAAAATGTGTGTAAGAAAAATGTTTGTAAGAAAAAAAGATCAGATTGTTTTCTTTTATGTTTAATAAAAAAAGAAACAATGTAAAAAGATCGAAAATAGAATTTAACGCTCAAATATATTATTAAATTAAAATTAAAAATTTGAATTCTAGAGTTTACTATGCAAAGTCTGTGCTACGAATACTGACATTCGTCTATTCCGATAATTTCACGCGTATTTCGCGATCATACATGATTTATTTATTTACATTATGATTTTGCAATTTTTTGCAAATAAATAATTATAATTAAATATAAAAATAATAAGGGGAAATATAATTTTAATAAAAAGATTTTGATAAAAGGACAATAGCGAGAAGAAAATTAAGATAAAGATTTACGGAAAATTTAATATTTGTTTATATTACCAAAAAAAAAGGAAAGGAAAGAAAATAAAAATTATTCTATTAAAACTCAATATTTATTGATACAAAAGCAAAAACAAAATAAAACGGCAATGGTTTACAGCAGCGAATGCTAATTTTAATCCAATTATTCCGTGAAGTACTTTTACTTAAATGCATGCCAAAAATTTAATTAAATGTCCACTCGCAATGCACAATTAAGTTTTTGAAACAGTTTCAATTACAATTAGACATATTTTTTGGATCAATAACGCATGACGCAAATAAGGATCCCCAAAGTTGAGTGTATATTAAATTAGATCGTAATAGATTCAGCGTACAAAAGCGGTGAATATACCGGTGATAGAATTTTGGATCAATATAACGCATGACGCAAATAAGGATCCCCAAGGTTGAGTGTATATTAAATAAGATCGTAATAGACTCAGCGTGCAAAAGCGGTGAATATACCGGTGATAGAATTTTCTCTTTTTTGTGAATAGATGTTCTTTTTATATCCCCGATTTCAATTTGCATCCTTTCCGTTGATTAAATAAAAAAATGTAACGAATCGAAAGTTTACTGAAGTCCTTCTATTAATCTCAGAAAGCGTTGTTTGAAAATGAGAGGTCTTGAATTTTGCGATATTAGAGAAAAAGTTTATTTGATATCAATTATGATTCGATATAATTCGATGCGCATGACACTAATGGTATAGAGTCGATTTTTATTATCTTAAGGGTCGACAGGAGTGACGGGCAAACTCCGAATTGACATTGGAGAAAATGTGAAACGCGCGGTGAAAATGTGAAACTCAGCGGTGAAAATGTGAAACTCAGGTTTCAGGGTTACCAACGCTGAGGAATGAATTCTCAGTCTCGATGTATAGGTGTATGTCTGTATACGTACACACACGATTGCATTGCTCGCGTGGATGCACCGTGGAGAGGAAAGATAGAAAAGGATCAACGATCACGCTATCCTTGTTCCTCTACTCTAGCGTATCGCTTTACGGCCGAGATATGGCCTGAAAATGCTTTCTGGCTTCTCGTAGCAGAAAGCAGTAATGCAACAAGGCTAATGGGCGCCCACTTTTTATAAATTTTATGTTTACTTATGCGCATATGTACAGATATATACCAATAGTATATAGAAATGTTACATATGTTTCAAAATTGCATAATGATAAATAATATTAGTAGAATAATAGCTAATAGAGTGAACTAATATACAACGTGTAAGAGATATGGGCACTTCTTATAAGAAGTCTATAGACTTGGCAATTTATTGCTTTTTTACTTGTTGCTTTTTCATCGATACTTTATGTATTGTCAGCATGATAGAGCGACAAGGGGAGAACGATTGTTAATTCTTGGCTTACATTATCTTTCAGTAATTGCAAATTTATAGACCGACAAGTATGCTATCTTGATCTCTTTTCGATTATATCGATATTATCGTGTAAAAATATCTGCTACATAAATACTGATAATATGAAAGCATTTACAAGAAATATGTGATGGCTCAGTGCAAGAGTGTTCAATCTATCACGCAGTAAACTCAAGTTCAATTCCACAGACATCTTAACAAAATTTTTTTATATTTTTTGTTATATGAACGTTATTACATTTTGTGTGAGAATTATATTTAGAATAATTATTAAAATTTTGAAAATATGTTGACCATTTTATAATTGTACATGTGTATAAAAAATTTATTTTATGTATTTAATATATCTTGTAATAAACCAATAATAGCTAGGAGAGAAAAGCTATTATTATTTTATTTAATTATTATTAATATATTATTAATATATCAATATATATTAATATTAAGATATTTTCAAAATTTTCAAATTTTGTTTTCAATATAATTCTCAAAACATAAAATGTAATAACAAAACACATATAAAAATTTTTTTGAGATATCTGTGGAATTGAACTTGAGTGTACTGCATGATAGACTGAATATTTTGCACTTCGTCATTACATGTATTATTTATATATATGCTTTCATATACCAGTACTCGTATGTGCTTACGCGATATCGGTACAATTGAAGAAAGATAATATAATTGTCTATGAATATATAATATAATTGTCTGGATTAAGATTGTTAAAAAACTGGATTAAGACTGTTAAAAGATAATGTAATGTCAAACAAGAATTGACAATCATGCTATTTCTCTATCCCGTTAATATGATAAACGAAATATCGATAGTAACAAAGCAACAAATCTCACAAAATCTAACAGGCACCCGTGTCTTACATATTGTATATTTATTCACTCTGTTATCTATATTATTATTGATCATCATACAATATTTAATTGCACGTATAATTTTAACTATAATTTAAACATATATATGCATACATATAAAGGGTGATTCAAAACAACCTTCTGTCCTTACAATATCATATACCTGACTCAATTCTAAGACGATTTTTCCTTTGCCAAAATTTTTTCCGAGGCTTAGTTTTCAAATTATAAGCCAAAATAGTTAACGAATTACGGGCCGCGTACGCGAGGCAGGCAGGGACGGCGCAACTCACCGTCCGATGCTGGTGATTACGTGGGCGCTCGCTGCGATCAACTGTTTGCTACATGCGATGGGTATAAAAGAGAAAGACAGAGAGAGAGAGAGAGAGAGAGAGAGAGAGAGAGAGAGAGAGAGAGAATGTGTGTATACGCGTATACATTCTCTCTCACACATACACCCCATCGCATGTAGCAAACAGTTGATCGCAGCAAGCGGCCACGTAATCACCAGCATCGGACGGTGAGTTGCGCCGTCCCTGCCTGCCTCGCGTACGCGGCCCGTAATTCGTTAACTATTTTGGCTTATAATTTGAAAACTAAGCCTCGGAAAAAATTTTGGCAAAGGAAAAATCGTCTTAGAATTGAGTCAGGTATATGACATTGTAAGGACAGAAGGTTGTTTTGAATCACCCTGTATATACGTAAATATAAAATTCTCAAAGAATGGGCGCCCGTTAGTCATGTTGCATTACTGCTTTCTGCCACGAGAGGCCAGAAAGCATTTTCAGGTTGAATCTCGACCGTAAAGCGATACGTTAGACGAACAAGGACAGCACGCGATTGTCGCTCCTTGTCTAGATTTATCTCTCAACGATCGCATCCGTGTGCTCAACGTATCGGTGTTTGTGCCTTCACGGATACTACACACATACACGATGAAAGAGAGACAAAGACGGCGCAATCATCTCTCTTTGTCTACCGATCAGCGGTTGTATCCGTGCGCATGCAACGCCTAGGTGTGTCTACACGGATATTATACACATACACGATGAAAGGGAGACAAAGACGGCGCAATCATCTCTCTTTGTCAAACGATCAGTGTACTACTAGAAAAATGTCCCCATTAGCTGCTCCTTGCATATCGCTCTAGTGATATCCGTTTTTTTCGTATGTAGCCTCGAAGAAGTCATATTTCTTCCTCTAACTTTTTTTGCTATATTCTTTGCAAAGCTTAGATTGGCGCTACAGAGCCGGATTTTGCATTTTGGCTCTCAAAAAATTTATAATTAATAAAATACAGCTCATGGCCAACTGCACCTAATCCGCCATGAGCTATACCAGAGCTGTACCTTATTTATCAATTTATGAAATATTATTTTAACTCTTTTTTCCAAAAAATCGCTCTGTAGAGCCAATCTTACGATCCTACTGATTACGAATATTGCTGTTAAAATTTAATTTTCTTTGTATTTTGGCCGTAATACGAAAAAAACGTATCCGTAGTTCACGGCTTCCCGCAAGAGGTCTCTACTGTCTCTCCTGTCGACCCTTAAGATATCACAGCGCATATATTGCACGACGGTGATTTGTCCAGTAAGCATATGTTCCCAGCAAACACAAAGTAACAGTAACATAACATCAATGTTATAATTTCCCACTCAACAATGTAACTGCCATATAACATGCCTTGTACGTAACAGTTACATTGTTGAGTGGGAAATTATAACATTAATGTTATATTACTGTTACTTTGTGTTTGCTGGGTTATTTCGAGACTGTGTATTACTATCGAAATGCGTAGTCATTTCTTTATCTCATTAATTTTTATACTAAGCAAATTATTTTCTCTCAGTTGCCTTTAAAATATAAGATACAAGCGTTTGAGGGGATAATAATAGTATTATATTTACTGTTTGCTTTTTGGAATATGCACTAAATTTTATTTTTAACAAAGCTGTGCAGTAGTTTTGTTAAAAAAAAACAGACTTTTTGTGTGTTTCTCTTGATTTACTATTCCGAAAATTAATCTCTTAAAACTGACATTATTCTTGAATTATTAAAACTTGCCTTCAAAATATTTCGCGTAATTTCTTTCTAACATTTTATAATTTTTCTAATTCTGAGAATAATTTGTGGAAAAGAAAAGGATCTCTTTTGTTAACTAAACAATTTTTCAAAATTCAAGCTGTCGATCAATTAAAATCCCAAACAAATTTTCTATTATTGTATAAGAATGGGCAACTGAAAAGGGCGAAAAATCATTTTGAAATAACAATAGAGCATAATCTTAAACACCATAAATTTCTAGAATAGTGAAAAAACAATTATTCATTCTTGCCTTGCCTTTTTAGTTTCATTGACCAATTAAAACCAAGTAATCTATATTCTCTTTATCCTGATTGGCAAGTCAAACGTTTCAAAGCATTTCTAATCTAAGCAAAGTGCATCTATAGTCTACACCATATCAAACGAAGTGCACGTTACAGACGCATGAAGACAGTCCTAGAAGCTACAATAAACTTTGCGCTCCCATTCGTGATCAGTTATATATATATATATACATATAAGTATATAAATTATAACTAGTTGATTTGTGTATTGTTGAATTTTCTCCGATGGCTACGATAACACACTTGCCCGACGATGTGATTATTATTATTCTGGAAATCGAAAGCATCCGTGTAGAGGATATCATAAATTTTAAGTCCACGTGTAAAAGATTCCAGCAGATAACATTGTTCCAGAAGTTTTGGGAAAAGAAATATTATCAGAGGTATATTCTATTCATAAGTTTTTTTATATTAATTTATTTATATCTATTTTACACTTGGTCAATTTTCTTCATTCAACAAAGCAATAGTTAAATGCAAAAACAATAATAAAAAAGTAAGATTAAAATTGTTTTGTGTGTGTGTGTGTGTGTGTGTGTGTGGGGGTGCGCGCACGTGCGTGCGTGTGCATGTGCATGCGCGCGTGGCCGCGTGTGTGCGCGTGTGTGTGCGTGTGTGTGTGCGTGTGTGTGTGTGTGTGTGTGCGTGTGTGTGTGCGTGTGTGTGCGTGCATGTGTGCACGCGCGCGCGCGTGCGTGCCTGTGAATCAGTGGAAAATAAGCACGTTTCTGATGTTAAAACTTAATAGGATTGTTGTAAAAAATCAAGATTTAGTAAAGCCAAAATCTTTATGCATCTAAAAAATAGTTACTATAATCTACAAATCTACATCGATCAATTCCAAGTATCGCACCGATAAACATAGCTTGCCATTGCTCGTAGCTCATTGTTTTATAGATTTTAATTTTAACTTTTTTCTATGTAGGTTTCATTATTAAATTATGAGCATAAAGATTATCCTATTTTTTATTATTTTCTTTGGTTATAACATGCTTAAAAATGTATATGTATGTTCTATTTTTAAATAAATTATTTCAAATTATTAAAAATATAGGTTGCAAATAAATTTTTTTGCTGTTATATTTAGTAGGCTTTCTTAGTTCGTATTATTTTGATTTTGTAATAAGAAAGAAGTTTATTTTACAGTGTAAAGGTAAAACATAAAGAACATTAAAATAAAGTGCACTTATAATTTTTTATATTTTAAAATTTGCAATAGTACGATAATTATATCCAAACACTTTTTTTACATTTATTTGTTTTAAAATTGGCTTATAAAATATTCTTTTTGCCTTTCATAAATAATTATCTTTTCATACTTACAATATAACCGTATTTTCTTCTTGTAACTTTCAATCTTTATGGTTTTTACAATTTTGTAAAATTTTATATGCAATTAATTATATCTATTTAGAGATTGTAAAGATTAAACATTTGTTTTATCTTATAATTTTCTTTTTGTTTTTGTTCTTATTTTAATGTCATGTGTAGAATGAAAAATATCCTTACACATTAAGTTTTTACTCGAATTCTCTCATTTAATATGATTTAAAGTAACAAACTTAAATGTGAGATTATGGCAGCAGATGTATCTCGATAACACATTGTGCATATATATGTATCGTATTGCTATGCATTTCTATTGTGATAATTATAGTTTCTTTTTTAAGATTAAATCATATCTTTCTTTTAAATAGAAGAATATATATTGTTATTTATAATTTTTTAAATTTATTTTAATATTAATTTATATGTAATTATAAAATTTATATATACTTTAAAATGTATATTTTCTAAAATTTATTGCGCGCTGATTTATATTATAGCGTTGTTTAATATAATTTCCATTCTTAATTTTAGCTGTCCTACTGCAGAAAAAAAGTATAACAGAGAAAAACAGAAGAAAATATTTCATCATACCGATTTCAAAAAAAGAATAAAAGCAGGGTTTTATTGTATCCAAATGTTAAAACATTATGCGTTTATGATGTCGGAAAATAAGGTGTATGATACTGACAAGGAAAAATTGGAGTGTCTTCTGCGTTCAATTGTTGAAAATTCCATGACGTATTATTTTGTATGGGATGAGATAAATAGAATTTCTGCAGAAAAATCATGGTAAAAAATTTAATAAATTAAATTGATATTATAAATTAATATAATTAATTATAATTATATAATTAATATGCAAAGTTTTTCAGCAAACTGTTTTCCAATTTGACACGTGAATATAACTTTGAACTGATTTTTTATTATTTGAAACAATATCGATATATATATAAGCAAATGAAATTTAAGAATATGCCGAAGACAAAATCGGTTTTGGAGAAAAAACTTACGGTCATTGCGCAATATTTTCAGCCACATGTGTCTTTAAAAACGTGGTTAAATAGTATAACGGAGAGAGTATTATCTCGTCTGAAAAATAAATATCCCGCTCATTCAATTTGCTCTACGACTTTAGAGCAATTTTCTTTTTGGAGAGATAACAATATTTATGACAATTTCTGGAATGAAACAGAATCAAGGCAAATTATGTGTATTCTCGAAGAATATATATTTTCGGGGTTAGAGATCCATAAATTATATCAATTATTAATGATGTCAGATCTCGTAGCCATAAGTTCACAATCTGTAAGTTATTTTAAATTGTAATAATAATTTATTTTGCACTGCACAAATATAACTATATTTTTTATATCTTATAAATGTTCAATATATAACTTTTCTAATATAATTTGATATAGAATCCAGTAAGTTTTCGAATAGATCTATTGACTGTCACGTATCACATCGTAGCTAGAAGACTCGGCATACATAGCGTTCTGACAAGGAGACTACATGCAACCATGTGGAAAAATGCAATCATATGGAAACCAAACTTGTAACTATAATTTTAGTTTATTGCTAATACTTTTTCAACACATATATAATGTATATTTATATATATGTATACATTTCATAAGAACATTTCTACGATTTTTTTGGTTACTTGTTTGTTTTAAATTGATGAAACAAAGGATCGTAGCATAAAAATATTTCCTCCTCGAATATTTAACAAAACGTTAGCGCATACATACGTATACATACGCATGCGTTATACATACATATACAGAAAAATAATCAAAATCTCTTTCTTTCGATAAGAGATTAAAGTCATCTTAAAATTATTATATGAAACAATATAATTTCTGTTACGAAAATGTTTTATTTATTTTACACATAAACATATGCACATATTTAAATTCGAAAAAATTATGTTTTATAAATTATATTTTACTGATAAAATCTATTAATTCTTTATAACTTTGTATTAAGGCTCCTGAGTACTCGCCGTGGTCATATCGGAATCGTGATGTCAGAGACGAAAATGACACACTGAGGAATTCGTATCATTTTTAAATAAAAAGAAATTTTGATCAAACATTATTACAGATTACTTTAACACACTTGTAAAATTGTCCGAAAACTATGCTAAAAGCATATATGTTTCGTATCACACTCATTTTAGGGCTGTTTATTATTTGTCAAGGGAAAAGTATAGTCTTTGGACAATTTTGCAAATGTGCTAAAGCGATCTCTGTAATGTTGTTTCACCAAAATATTTTTTTGTTTAAATAAACAATAACATAAATCATGGCCTCTACGAGCAGGTTTGAGAAAATGAATTTTAATATATTGTTAATAAATTGACATTAAAAGTTAGACAAAAATTGTGGGAAGTTTCGACACTAAACTTGTGTCTCTTCAGCCACCGAAAATTACATTAATGATTTAATATTGTGCAACTCGATTCCAATCATATTTCCATAAAGCGCAAATGTGGCTGTTTATCTCCTTCTTTTTTTTGGATTAACATTGCTTTTATTTAAGAATGTCACGCAAGAATTCTCAGTGTGTCATTCTTGTTTCTGATGTCACGATTCCAATATGGCCGCGGCGAGTACCCACGAGCTTTAACAAGAATGGAATGATAAAACGACTTTACGTGCAAAATAATAGATACAATTTATCTAAAAGATAACTTGTATAATTTTTTAAAATATGCTAGGCCACTATTTTTTATTTCATATTGAAAAGAATTTTCTGTCAAATTTCTTCAATAATTTTTAAAAATAGCATGTTGCGCAATTGAAATTTATACACAACATTTATAATCAGTCTATTGCAATTGCTAGAAAAATTATGAATTTTAATTATAATGAACATTTATTCTATATGTTTAAACATATATGTATATGTATGTATTAATATCTTTTTCTTATTTTTAGTAATACAAACAATTTGTATAATGCAGAATACTTTTATGTGAGCGACGACTCCAATCTACTTTATCCATCGAACATTATCAGAAAGAGGCTCCAAGTTATTGATATTCTACTGCCTTCATCAAATGACATTATGGTTGGTAATTATTTATATTTAATTTTAAGTATTTAATAAAAATATCACTCAATTATGTCTTACAAATAACACGTTATTTCAATGAGTCTCGATACATTTTAAATAAATGAGTGAAAGCGATGAACTTCTATCTATCTTTTGTTTGTAATCAAGATTTTCTTTATATATTTTTTTCTTTAGGAAATAGAAGTCATGATGAATATTTTTAATGTAAGATATCTTTATGTACATTTCTCTTTCACTTACGAATATGAATTTATTATGGATGATATTGAGAACATAAATATTGAAATTGAATACAAAAATATTACAAGTACAATAGAGGTAAGTTATAACACATCGTATAATGTAATTTAATGTATTCATATATTAATATATAAAAAGATTACATTAATTATTATTATTTATAACTAAATCATTACATTATTTTAAAATTTGCTTGTGTAACAAGAAATCGATTGAATATAATATTATGTTTCGATAGGTTAGATCTAACGCAGTAGAGGAATCATCAAAAAGGACAAATGATGTTAAATTTGCCGTTGGAATGATCGTAAAGCATATAGACAAAAGATCCTTCATTCGTGATAATCATTACGGTGTAATCATTGGGTGGCATCGTGGATATGACATAGAAATCCAAAACAAATTTAAGGGGACTATTATGTTCCCATATCTACATAAATGGCATGATTTCTGTCACTATTGCGTATGTCAACAATTTTCAGCCAGTGCCCATCAACTGTACTACATTATTCTCACCGAGAATGATATAGTATGTTATGTGCAACAAGGTATAATTATTAGTAGCATTCTTATAAATGACATATGTGTTTTATAATCTTTTATCTGTACAATGTAAAATATATCTATTTTAGATCAACTATCCATATGCCCACCCAAAAAAATTAATAACGTAGAAATTGGAAGATACTTCTCCAGCTTCGAAGGCACTTATTACGTACCGAATAAAAGCTTAAGAAAACATTATCCAGAAGATACCGCTGCAATAGCCAAAATACTTGCCAAACAATAGTTTTTATTATCTTAAAATGTACAATTTGTTGTATATATATTACAAAAGAATTTTTTTTTGAAAATAATTAAAAAAATTAAAGATATATGTAATTATATCGAATTATGTGCGTGCCATTAAATCTTCGCGATTTATTTTAACATTCACATCGATAAATTGTCTTGAGTTTTCATAACACTTTCCGCAACAACATATTTCTCAATTTAGCTCTCATTATAAACGACATATGTATATATATATATGTATAGATATAAGATATCATTTTTAAATTCTGTAATTTTGACATTATAAAAAAATATTTTCTGCTGTAGATCTAATTGAGTAAAAAAATAAAGACTCATATTCTATAAAAATCTATGTATGACTTATTAATATGTACTTAAAAATTAAAAAATTAAAATGCAAGTGTTTGAAAGAGGATCATTGTAAATAAATGATATAAAAATTCTGTATTTGGAAGAATTTCGAAAAATTTTTTCTCAAGGATAAAGATTGTTATATAGCCTTAAAAGTTTTCTCAAAGAAATTAAATGTTTTATAAATATTTTAAAAGGCATATTTTTAATTCTATGGCATTGTTTAATATAATTTTTGAAAGTTGAAATATTTTTTTGTCTTAATTTTAGATGTTTTAAAGCGAAGGAAACTATAACACAAATAGACGGAAAAAGAATCGTTTTATTATTTAAATAGAAGCAAGTGCAAAATATATCAAGAATCTATAATATTATGTATTTCTGATGTCAAACAATAAATCTTATATTTTAATTTAAAAAAAAACATTTTCTTTCTGAATATTACTTCCACAATCGTGAAATCTATGATTTATTATTTTATTACGGATATGACCTAAATAGAAACATTTTTATACCATTATTGTGGTAAAATTGAAGAAATTAAATTGTTATTAACATTACAAATTAATATGATTATTGTATAGTTAATGCATAGTAAATGTAAACTTTTTTCGGGCAACCGAGTTACAATTTGTAGAATTAAATATTATTTCGAAATAATTTTTTGATATTTGAGAAACGATATTGCTTTTTGTACAAGCAGAACAAACTTGAAACATTTTTTCATCCTTGGACTCGCTCTTTTTCTCTTTTCTTAATATTTTCCTTTTATCCAACATAATTGTATGATGATCCAAATCTATATTTTCTTCAATCTCAAATCTCCATTCAGAATATTTCATTTTGATTTCTCTATACCACTTTTACTAATCTTCCTCTTTCTTTATTAATCATATACACATGTATACATATATACATACATGTGCGTGTGTGCGCGTATACGTGCGCGAATGCACGTGTAAGTGTGTGTAACAGTAATGTTCATTATAAAGTTACTTACAAGTTACAGTTTCTTAGAATAACTTATTTGTTATAAATTGAGGAAATGGAATATTGTGTATATAAAAATGTATCTATATCAAACATTTAACTATAACTTTAACATACAGTTTATACATATATAAACACATATATAAACAGATAATCAAGAATTCTTTCTTTCGATGAAAGATCGATGTCATCTTAACATTTTTAAACAGAAAATATTATGTTATAAACAAAGATTTACTTATTTATTTTACACATAAACATGTTTACATATTTTGGTAAACTCAGTAAAAGTTTAATAGTTTTAAATATATATCGCATAATTTATTTTGATGTTCCGTGACCATACAATTTTTAATTTATATTATTATATAAATTATATATTTTTTTAGAAATTTATCTAAATAAATTATAAATATACAAAGAAATAAAATGGATTGATACGAAAAAGATAAAAGACAATCAAGAGCCAGCGTGGTAATTTGTGCGCATATGTTTTATTACAATCAAATTATATTGATATTTTGAATACGTAATAGACACAATTACAAAAATCCTACGTTTCGGTCCTCTTTTTGACCATCTTCAGCGCAATTACAAAGTATATGTAATATATTATATCAAAAATGTAATAGTAATAATACGTAAAACAAAGGTGAGTCACCCATGTTGTACAGAAGGCAAATGTTACACAGAATGTTTGAGACAGAATCATATTAAAATGAATTGATTTATGCAAAAAAAAGTTACATACAATTGTACCTATATAAGTATTACAAGATGTGTACAATTTAATATTTTGGATACAATATGATACGCTTATATACAGGGTGTAACTAAACAAACGCATATGGACAACACTATCAGATACAGAACAACAATTCAAATCGAAAAGTCCTGAACCATTTTTTGATCTGAGCTTTTTTTCGTTGTTATGTGATGTTAAAGTTAGCTAATCAGCGACTGTCTATACAGCAGAAAGCCGTCTCGCTAATACGACCCTCGTCGTACCTTCTCTGTTTTCCGTTGTAGACAGGCGCTGATTAGTTAACTTTAACATCATATAACAACGAAAAGAAAGCTCAGATCAAAAAATGGTCCAGGACTTTTCGATTTGAATTGTTGTTTTGTATCTGATAGTATTGTCCATATGCGTTTGTTTAGTTACACCCAGTATAAACAATCATCAATCAATTCTGTTCGTTATTTCTTCAAAAATATTTATCATAAACAAGAATAGAAAAAGTCAAATTTGCAATTGGTATGATTGTAAGATCATACCAATTGCAATCATTCATCGCGA
>JAXRKO010000398.1:0-47868 GCA_037039905.1 Formica aserva
AGGACGAAACCGGTCATGGGGTGTCAGGGTTGGGAGGAGCAACACCGAAATGCTTTTAGTTCGGATACGGTCCTTGTGATCGTAATGACCAAGGTTTACTTCAAAGTGAACCGAGGTCTGAATAGAGATTGCGAGTTGCAATCCAACAACACAGCGAGTACATCAAATGCTACTTTGTACTACTTACCGCTGTGCCCAAGCGTTGCTCACGGATCTCAGAGCCATAGTGATCAAGGCGTCAGCCTTTAACCACTGGGTTCCGGGTTCCACCCCAGCTCAGGCTATCTCCATCTGATGAGTCCAAACAAGGACGAAACCGGTCATGGGGTGTCAGGGTTGGGAGGAGCAACACCGAATTACTTTTAAATTCCGACACGGTCCTTGTGATCGTAATGACCAAGGTTTACTTCAAAGTGAACCGAGGTCTGAATAGAGATTGCGAGTTGCAATCCAACAACACAGCGAGTACATCAAATGCTACTTTGTACTACTTACCGCTGTGCCCAAGCGTTGCTCACGGATCTCAGAGCCATAGTGATCAAGGCGTCAGCCTTTAACCACTGGGTTCCGGGTTCCACCCCAGCTCAGGCTATCTCCATCTGATGAGTCCAAACAAGGACGAAACCGGTCATGGGGTGTCAGGGTTGGGAGGAGCAACACCGAATTACTTTTAATTCGGATACGGTCCTTGTGATCGTAATGACCAAGGTTTACTTCAAAGTGAACCGAGGTCTGAATAGAGATTGCGAGTTGCAATCCAACAACACAGCGAGTACATCAAATGCTACTTTGTACTACTTACCGCTGTGCCCAAGCGTTGCTCACGGATCTCAGAGCCATAGTGATCAAGGCGTCAGCCTTTAACCACTGGGTTCCGGGTTCCACCCCAGCTCAGGCTATCTCCATCTGATGAGTCCAAACAAGGACGAAACCGGTCATGGGGTGTCAGGGTTGGGAGGAGCAACACCGAATTACTTTTAAATTCCGACACGGTCCTTGTGATCGTAATGACCAAGGTTTACTTCAAAGTGAACCGAGGTCTGAATAGAGATTGCGAGTTGCAATCCAACAACACAGCGAGTACATCAAATGCTACTTTGTACTACTTACCGCTGTGCCCAAGCGTTGCTCACGGATCTCAGAGCCATAGTGATCAAGGCGTCAGCCTTTAACCACTGGGTTCCGGGTTCCACCCCAGCTCAGGCTATCTCCATCTGATGAGTCCAAACAAGGACGAAACCGGTCATGGGGTGTCAGGGTTGGGAGGAGCAACACCGAATTACTTTTAAATTCCGATACGGTCCTTGTGATCGTAATGACCAAGGTTTACTTCAAAGTGAACCGAGGTCTGAATAGAGATTGCGAGTTGCAATCCAACAACACAGCGAGTACATCAAATGCTACTTTGTACTACTTACCGCTGTGCCCAAGCGTTGCTCACGGATCTCAGAGCCATAGTGATCAAGGCGTCAGCCTTTAACCACTGGGTTCCGGGTTCCACCCCAGCTCAGGCTATCTCCATCTGATGAGTCCAAACAAGGACGAAACCGGTCATGGGGTGTCAGGGTTGGGAGGAGCAACACCGAATTGCTTTTAAATTCGGATACGGTCCTTGTGATCGTAATGACCAAGGTTTACTTCAAAGTGAACCGAGGTCTGAATAGAGATTGCGAGTTGCAATCCAACAACACAGCGAGTACATCAAATGCTACTTTGTACTACTTACCGCTGTGCCCAAGCGTTGCTCACGGATCTCAGAGCCATAGTGATCAAGGCGTCAGCCTTTAACCACTGGGTTCCGGGTTCCACCCCAGCTCAGGCTATCTCCATCTGATGAGTCCAAACAAGGACGAAACCGGTCATGGGGTGTCAGGGTTGGGAGGAGCAACACCGAATTACTTTTAAATTCCGATACGGTCCTTGTGATCGTAATGACCAAGGTTTACTTCAAAGTGAACCGAGGTCTGAATAGAGATTGCGAGTTGCAATCCAACAACACAGCGAGTACATCAAATGCTACTTTGTACTACTTACCGCTGTGCCCAAGCGTTGCTCACGGATCTCAGAGCCATAGTGATCAAGGCGTCAGCCTTTAACCACTGGGTTCCGGGTTCCACCCCAGCTCAGGCTATCTCCATCTGATGAGTCCAAACAAGGACGAAACCGGTCATGGGGTGTCAGGGTTGGGAGGAGCAACACCGAATTGCTTTTAAATTCGGATACGGTCCATGTGATCGTAATGACCAAGGTTTACTTCAAAGTGAACCGAGGTCTGAATAGAGATTGCGAGTTGCAATCCAACAACACAGCGAGTACATCAAATGCTACTTTGTACTACTTACCGCTGTGCCCAAGCGTTGCTCACGGATCTCAGAGCCATAGTGATCAAGGCGTCAGCCTTTAACCACTGGGTTCCGGGTTCCACCCCAGCTCAGGCTATCTCCATCTGATGAGTCCAAACAAGGACGAAACCGGTCATGGGGTGTCAGGGTTGGGAGGAGCAACACCGAATTACTTTTAAATTCCGACACGGTCCTTGTGATCGTAATGACCAAGGTTTACTTCAAAGTGAACCGAGGTCTGAATAGAGATTGCGAGTTGCAATCCAACAACACAGCGAGTACATCAAATGCTACTTTGTACTACTTACCGCTGTGCCCAAGCGTTGCTCACGGATCTCAGAGCCATAGTGATCAAGGCGTCAGCCTTTAACCACTGGGTTCCGGGTTCCACCCCAGCTCAGGCTATCTCCATCTGATGAGTCCAAACAAGGACGAAACCGGTCATGGGGTGTCAGGGTTGGGAGGAGCAACACCGAATTACTTTTAAATTCCGATACGGTCCTTGTGATCGTAATGACCAAGGTTTACTTCAAAGTGAACCGAGGTCTGAATAGAGATTGCGAGTTGCAATCCAACAACACAGCGAGTACATCAAATGCTACTTTGTACTACTTACCGCTGTGCCCAAGCGTTGCTCACGGATCTCAGAGCCATAGTGATCAAGGCGTCAGCCTTTAACCACTGGGTTCCGGGTTCCACCCCAGCTCAGGCTATCTCCATCTGATGAGTCCAAACAAGGACGAAACCGGTCATGGGGTGTCAGGGTTGGGAGGAGCAACACCGAAATGCTTTTAGTTCGGATACGGTCCATGTGATCGTAATGACCAAGGTTTACTTCAAAGTGAACCGAGGTCTGAATAGAGATTGCGAGTTGCAATCCAACAACACAGCGAGTACATCAAATGCTACTTTGTACTACTTACCGCTGTGCCCAAGCGTTGCTCACGGATCTCAGAGCCATAGTGATCAAGGCGTCAGCCTTTAACCACTGGGTTCCGGGTTCCACCCCAGCTCAGGCTATCTCCATCTGATGAGTCCAAACAAGGACGAAACCGGTCATGGGGTGTCAGGGTTGGGAGGAGCAACACCGAATTACTTTTAAATTCCGACACGGTCCTTGTGATCGTAATGACCAAGGTTTACTTCAAAGTGAACCGAGGTCTGAATAGAGATTGCGAGTTGCAATCCAACAACACAGCGAGTACATCAAATGCTACTTTGTACTACTTACCGCTGTGCCCAAGCGTTGCTCACGGATCTCAGAGCCATAGTGATCAAGGCGTCAGCCTTTAACCACTGGGTTCCGGGTTCCACCCCAGCTCAGGCTATCTCCATCTGATGAGTCCAAACAAGGACGAAACCGGTCATGGGGTGTCAGGGTTGGGAGGAGCAACACCGAATTACTTTTAAATTCCGATACGGTCCTTGTGATCGTAATGACCAAGGTTTACTTCAAAGTGAACCGAGGTCTGAATAGAGATTGCGAGTTGCAATCCAACAACACAGCGAGTACATCAAATGCTACTTTGTACTACTTACCGCTGTGCCCAAGCGTTGCTCACGGATCTCAGAGCCATAGTGATCAAGGCGTCAGCCTTTAACCACTGGGTTCCGGGTTCCAACCCAGCTCAGGCTATCTCCATCTGATGAGTCCAAACAAGGACGAAACCGGTCATGGGGTGTCAGGGTTGGGAGGAGCAACACCGAATTACTTTTAAATTCCGACACGGTCCTTGTGATCGTAATGACCAAGGTTTACTTCAAAGTGAACCGAGGTCTGAATAGAGATTGCGAGTTGCAATCCAACAACACAGCGAGTACATCAAATGCTACTTTGTACTACTTACCGCTGTGCCCAAGCGTTGCTCACGGATCTCAGAGCCATAGTGATCAAGGCGTCAGCCTTTAACCACTGGGTTCCGGGTTCCACCCCAGCTCAGGCTATCTCCATCTGATGAGTCCAAACAAGGACGAAACCGGTCATGGGGTGTCAGGGTTGGGAGGAGCAACACCGAATTACTTTTAAATTCCGATACGGTCCTTGTGATCGTAATGACCAAGGTTTACTTCAAAGTGAACCGAGGTCTGAATAGAGATTGCGAGTTGCAATCCAACAACACAGCGAGTACATCAAATGCTACTTTGTACTACTTACCGCTGTGCCCAAGCGTTGCTCACGGATCTCAGAGCCATAGTGATCAAGGCGTCAGCCTTTAACCACTGGGTTCCGGGTTCCACCCCAGCTCAGGCTATCTCCATCTGATGAGTCCAAACAAGGACGAAACCGGTCATGGGGTGTCAGGGTTGGGAGGAGCAACACCGAATTACTTTTAAATTCCGATACGGTCCTTGTGATCGTAATGACCAAGGTTTACTTCAAAGTGAACCGAGGTCTGAATAGAGATTGCGAGTTGCAATCCAACAACACAGCGAGTACATCAAATGCTACTTTGTACTACTTACCGCTGTGCCCAAGCGTTGCTCACGGATCTCAGAGCCATAGTGATCAAGGCGTCAGCCTTTAACCACTGGGTTCCGGGTTCCACCCCAGCTCAGGCTATCTCCATCTGATGAGTCCAAACAAGGACGAAACCGGTCATGGGGTGTCAGGGTTGGGAGGAGCAACACCGAATTACTTTTAAATTCCGATACGGTCCTTGTGATCGTAATGACCAAGGTTTACTTCAAAGTGAACCGAGGTCTGAATAGAGATTGCGAGTTGCAATCCAACAACACAGCGAGTACATCAAATGCTACTTTTACTACTTACCGCTGTGCCCAAGCGTTGCTCACGGATCTCAGAGCCATAGTGATCAAGGCGTCAGCCTTTAACCACTGGGTTCCGGGTTCCACCCCAGCTCAGGCTATCTCCATCTGATGAGTCCAAACAAGGACGAAACCGGTCATGGGGTGTCAGGGTTGGGAGGAGCAACACCGAATTACTTTTAAATTCCGATACGGTCCTTGTGATCGTAATGACCAAGGTTTACTTCAAAGTGAACCGAGGTCTGAATAGAGATTGCGAGTTGCAATCCAACAACACAGCGAGTACATCAAATGCTACTTTGTACTACTTACCGCTGTGCCCAAGCGTTGCTCACGGATCTCAGAGCCATAGTGATCAAGGCGTCAGCCTTTAACCACTGGGTTCCGGGTTCCACCCCAGCTCAGGCTATCTCCATCTGATGAGTCCAAACAAGGACGAAACCGGTCATGGGGTGTCAGGGTTGGGAGGAGCAACACCGAATTACTTTTAAATTCCGATACGGTCCTTGTGATCGTAATGACCAAGGTTTACTTCAAAGTGAACCGAGGTCTGAATAGAGATTGCGAGTTGCAATCCAACAACACAGCGAGTACATCAAATGCTACTTTGTACTACTTACCGCTGTGCCCAAGCGTTGCTCACGGATCTCAGAGCCATAGTGATCAAGGCGTCAGCCTTTAACCACTGGGTTCCGGGTTCCACCCCAGCTCAGGCTATCTCCATCTGATGAGTCCAAACAAGGACGAAACCGGTCATGGGGTGTCAGGGTTGGGAGGAGCAACACCGAATTACTTTTAAATTCCGATACGGTCCTTGTGATCGTAATGACCAAGGTTTACTTCAAAGTGAACCGAGGTCTGAATAGAGATTGCGAGTTGCAATCCAACAACACAGCGAGTACATCAAATGCTACTTTGTACTACTTACCGCTGTGCCCAAGCGTTGCTCACGGATCTCAGAGCCATAGTGATCAAGGCGTCAGCCTTTAACCACTGGGTTCCGGGTTCCACCCCAGCTCAGGCTATCTCCATCTGATGAGTCCAAACAAGGACGAAACCGGTCATGGGGTGTCAGGGTTGGGAGGAGCAACACCGAATTACTTTTAAATTCGGATACGGTCCTTGTGATCGTAATGACCAAGGTTTACTTCAAAGTGAACCGAGGTCTGAATAGAGATTGCGAGTTGCAATCCAACAACACAGCGAGTACATCAAATGCTACTTTGTACTACTTACCGCTGTGCCCAAGCGTTGCTCACGGATCTCAGAGCCATAGTGATCAAGGCGTCAGCCTTTAACCACTGGGTTCCGGGTTCCACCCCAGCTCAGGCTATCTCCATCTGATGAGTCCAAACAAGGACGAAACCGGTCATGGGGTGTCAGGGTTGGGAGGAGCAACACCGAATTACTTTTAAATTCCGATACGGTCCTTGTGATCGTAATGACCAAGGTTTACTTCAAAGTGAACCGAGGTCTGAATAGAGATTGCGAGTTGCAATCCAACAACACAGCGAGTACATCAAATGCTACTTTGTACTACTTACCGCTGTGCCCAAGCGTTGCTCACGGATCTCAGAGCCATAGTGATCAAGGCGTCAGCCTTTAACCACTGGGTTCCGGGTTCCACCCCAGCTCAGGCTATCTCCATCTGATGAGTCCAAACAAGGACGAAACCGGTCATGGGGTGTCAGGGTTGGGAGGAGCAACACCGAATTACTTTTAAATTCGGATACGGTCCTTGTGATCGTAATGACCAAGGTTTACTTCAAAGTGAACCGAGGTCTGAATAGAGATTGCGAGTTGCAATCCAACAACACAGCGAGTACATCAAATGCTACTTTGTACTACTTACCGCTGTGCCCAAGCGTTGCTCACGGATCTCAGAGCCATAGTGATCAAGGCGTCAGCCTTTAACCACTGGGTTCCGGGTTCCACCCCAGCTCAGGCTATCTCCATCTGATGAGTCCAAACAAGGACGAAACCGGTCATGGGGTGTCAGGGTTGGGAGGAGCAACACCGAATTACTTTTAAATTCCGATACGGTCCTTGTGATCGTAATGACCAAGGTTTACTTCAAAGTGAACCGAGGTCTGAATAGAGATTGCGAGTTGCAATCCAACAACACAGCGAGTACATCAAATGCTACTTTGTACTACTTACCGCTGTGCCCAAGCGTTGCTCACGGATCTCAGAGCCATAGTGATCAAGGCGTCAGCCTTTAACCACTGGGTTCCGGGTTCCACCCCAGCTCAGGCTATCTCCATCTGATGAGTCCAAACAAGGACGAAACCGGTCATGGGGTGTCAGGGTTGGGAGGAGCAACACCGAATTACTTTTAAATTCCGATACGGTCCTTGTGATCGTAATGACCAAGGTTTACTTCAAAGTGAACCGAGGTCTGAATAGAGATTGCGAGTTGCAATCCAACAACACAGCGAGTACATCAAATGCTACTTTGTACTACTTACCGCTGTGCCCAAGCGTTGCTCACGGATCTCAGAGCCATAGTGATCAAGGCGTCAGCCTTTAACCACTGGGTTCCGGGTTCCACCCCAGCTCAGGCTATCTCCATCTGATGAGTCCAAACAAGGACGAAACCGGTCATGGGGTGTCAGGGTTGGGAGGAGCAACACCGAATTACTTTTAAATTCCGATACGGTCCTTGTGATCGTAATGACCAAGGTTTACTTCAAAGTGAACCGAGGTCTGAATAGAGATTGCGAGTTGCAATCCAACAACACAGCGAGTACATCAAATGCTACTTTGTACTACTTACCGCTGTGCCCAAGCGTTGCTCACGGATCTCAGAGCCATAGTGATCAAGGCGTCAGCCTTTAACCACTGGGTTCCGGGTTCCACCCCAGCTCAGGCTATCTCCATCTGATGAGTCCAAACAAGGACGAAACCGGTCATGGGGTGTCAGGGTTGGGAGGAGCAACACCGAATTACTTTTAAATTCCGATACGGTCCTTGTGATCGTAATGACCAAGGTTTACTTCAAAGTGAACCGAGGTCTGAATAGAGATTGCGAGTTGCAATCCAACAACACAGCGAGTACATCAAATGCTACTTTGTACTACTTACCGCTGTGCCCAAGCGTTGCTCACGGATCTCAGAGCCATAGTGATCAAGGCGTCAGCCTTTAACCACTGGGTTCCGGGTTCCACCCCAGCTCAGGCTATCTCCATCTGATGAGTCCAAACAAGGACGAAACCGGTCATGGGGTGTCAGGGTTGGGAGGAGCAACACCGAATTACTTTTAAATTCCGATACGGTCCTTGTGATCGTAATGACCAAGGTTTACTTCAAAGTGAACCGAGGTCTGAATAGAGATTGCGAGTTGCAATCCAACAACACAGCGAGTACATCAAATGCTACTTTGTACTACTTACCGCTGTGCCCAAGCGTTGCTCACGGATCTCAGAGCCATAGTGATCAAGGCGTCAGCCTTTAACCACTGGGTTCCGGGTTCCACCCCAGCTCAGGCTATCTCCATCTGATGAGTCCAAACAAGGACGAAACCGGTCATGGGGTGTCAGGGTTGGGAGGAGCAACACCGAATTACTTTTAAATTCCGATACGGTCCTTGTGATCGTAATGACCAAGGTTTACTTCAAAGTGAACCGAGGTCTGAATAGAGATTGCGAGTTGCAATCCAACAACACAGCGAGTACATCAAATGCTACTTTGTACTACTTACCGCTGTGCCCAAGCGTTGCTCACGGATCTCAGAGCCATAGTGATCAAGGCGTCAGCCTTTAACCACTGGGTTCCGGGTTCCACCCCAGCTCAGGCTATCTCCATCTGATGAGTCCAAACAAGGACGAAACCGGTCATGGGGTGTCAGGGTTGGGAGGAGCAACACCGAATTACTTTTAAATTCGGATACGGTCCTTGTGATCGTAATGACCAAGGTTTACTTCAAAGTGAACCGAGGTCTGAATAGAGATTGCGAGTTGCAATCCAACAACACAGCGAGTACATCAAATGCTACTTTGTACTACTTACCGCTGTGCCCAAGCGTTGCTCACGGATCTCAGAGCCATAGTGATCAAGGCGTCAGCCTTTAACCACTGGGTTCCGGGTTCCACCCCAGCTCAGGCTATCTCCATCTGATGAGTCCAAACAAGGACGAAACCGGTCATGGGGTGTCAGGGTTGGGAGGAGCAACACCGAATTACTTTTAAATTCCGATACGGTCCTTGTGATCGTAATGACCAAGGTTTACTTCAAAGTGAACCGAGGTCTGAATAGAGATTGCGAGTTGCAATCCAACAACACAGCGAGTACATCAAATGCTACTTTGTACTACTTACCGCTGTGCCCAAGCGTTGCTCACGGATCTCAGAGCCATAGTGATCAAGGCGTCAGCCTTTAACCACTGGGTTCCGGGTTCCACCCCAGCTCAGGCTATCTCCATCTGATGAGTCCAAACAAGGACGAAACCGGTCATGGGGTGTCAGGGTTGGGAGGAGCAACACCGAATTACTTTTAAATTCGGATACGGTCCTTGTGATCGTAATGACCAAGGTTTACTTCAAAGTGAACCGAGGTCTGAATAGAGATTGCGAGTTGCAATCCAACAACACAGCGAGTACATCAAATGCTACTTTGTACTACTTACCGCTGTGCCCAAGCGTTGCTCACGGATCTCAGAGCCATAGTGATCAAGGCGTCAGCCTTTAACCACTGGGTTCCGGGTTCCACCCCAGCTCAGGCTATCTCCATCTGATGAGTCCAAACAAGGACGAAACCGGTCATGGGGTGTCAGGGTTGGGAGGAGCAACACCGAATTACTTTTAAATTCCGATACGGTCCTTGTGATCGTAATGACCAAGGTTTACTTCAAAGTGAACCGAGGTCTGAATAGAGATTGCGAGTTGCAATCCAACAACACAGCGAGTACATCAAATGCTACTTTGTACTACTTACCGCTGTGCCCAAGCGTTGCTCACGGATCTCAGAGCCATAGTGATCAAGGCGTCAGCCTTTAACCACTGGGTTCCGGGTTCCACCCCAGCTCAGGCTATCTCCATCTGATGAGTCCAAACAAGGACGAAACCGGTCATGGGGTGTCAGGGTTGGGAGGAGCAACACCGAATTACTTTTAAATTCCGATACGGTCCTTGTGATCGTAATGACCAAGGTTTACTTCAAAGTGAACCGAGGTCTGAATAGAGATTGCGAGTTGCAATCCAACAACACAGCGAGTACATCAAATGCTACTTTGTACTACTTACCGCTGTGCCCAAGCGTTGCTCACGGATCTCAGAGCCATAGTGATCAAGGCGTCAGCCTTTAACCACTGGGTTCCGGGTTCCACCCCAGCTCAGGCTATCTCCATCTGATGAGTCCAAACAAGGACGAAACCGGTCATGGGGTGTCAGGGTTGGGAGGAGCAACACCGAATTACTTTTAAATTCCGATACGGTCCTTGTGATCGTAATGACCAAGGTTTACTTCAAAGTGAACCGAGGTCTGAATAGAGATTGCGAGTTGCAATCCAACAACACAGCGAGTACATCAAATGCTACTTTGTACTACTTACCGCTGTGCCCAAGCGTTGCTCACGGATCTCAGAGCCATAGTGATCAAGGCGTCAGCCTTTAACCACTGGGTTCCGGGTTCCACCCCAGCTCAGGCTATCTCCATCTGATGAGTCCAAACAAGGACGAAACCGGTCATGGGGTGTCAGGGTTGGGAGGAGCAACACCGAATTACTTTTAAATTCCGATACGGTCCTTGTGATCGTAATGACCAAGGTTTACTTCAAAGTGAACCGAGGTCTGAATAGAGATTGCGAGTTGCAATCCAACAACACAGCGAGTACATCAAATGCTACTTTGTACTACTTACCGCTGTGCCCAAGCGTTGCTCACGGATCTCAGAGCCATAGTGATCAAGGCGTCAGCCTTTAACCACTGGGTTCCGGGTTCCACCCCAGCTCAGGCTATCTCCATCTGATGAGTCCAAACAAGGACGAAACCGGTCATGGGGTGTCAGGGTTGGGAGGAGCAACACCGAATTACTTTTAAATTCGGATACGGTCCTTGTGATCGTAATGACCAAGGTTTACTTCAAAGTGAACCGAGGTCTGAATAGAGATTGCGAGTTGCAATCCAACAACACAGCGAGTACATCAAATGCTACTTTGTACTACTTACCGCTGTGCCCAAGCGTTGCTCACGGATCTCAGAGCCATAGTGATCAAGGCGTCAGCCTTTAACCACTGGGTTCCGGGTTCCACCCCAGCTCAGGCTATCTCCATCTGATGAGTCCAAACAAGGACGAAACCGGTCATGGGGTGTCAGGGTTGGGAGGAGCAACACCGAATTACTTTTAAATTCCGATACGGTCCTTGTGATCGTAATGACCAAGGTTTACTTCAAAGTGAACCGAGGTCTGAATAGAGATTGCGAGTTGCAATCCAACAACACAGCGAGTACATCAAATGCTACTTTGTACTACTTACCGCTGTGCCCAAGCGTTGCTCACGGATCTCAGAGCCATAGTGATCAAGGCGTCAGCCTTTAACCACTGGGTTCCGGGTTCCACCCCAGCTCAGGCTATCTCCATCTGATGAGTCCAAACAAGGACGAAACCGGTCATGGGGTGTCAGGGTTGGGAGGAGCAACACCGAATTACTTTTAAATTCCGATACGGTCCTTGTGATCGTAATGACCAAGGTTTACTTCAAAGTGAACCGAGGTCTGAATAGAGATTGCGAGTTGCAATCCAACAACACAGCGAGTACATCAAATGCTACTTTGTACTACTTACCGCTGTGCCCAAGCGTTGCTCACGGATCTCAGAGCCATAGTGATCAAGGCGTCAGCCTTTAACCACTGGGTTCCGGGTTCCACCCCAGCTCAGGCTATCTCCATCTGATGAGTCCAAACAAGGACGAAACCGGTCATGGGGTGTCAGGGTTGGGAGGAGCAACACCGAATTACTTTTAAATTCCGATACGGTCCTTGTGATCGTAATGACCAAGGTTTACTTCAAAGTGAACCGAGGTCTGAATAGAGATTGCGAGTTGCAATCCAACAACACAGCGAGTACATCAAATGCTACTTTGTACTACTTACCGCTGTGCCCAAGCGTTGCTCACGGATCTCAGAGCCATAGTGATCAAGGCGTCAGCCTTTAACCACTGGGTTCCGGGTTCCACCCCAGCTCAGGCTATCTCCATCTGATGAGTCCAAACAAGGACGAAACCGGTCATGGGGTGTCAGGGTTGGGAGGAGCAACACCGAATTACTTTTAAATTCGGATACGGTCCTTGTGATCGTAATGACCAAGGTTTACTTCAAAGTGAACCGAGGTCTGAATAGAGATTGCGAGTTGCAATCCAACAACACAGCGAGTACATCAAATGCTACTTTGTACTACTTACCGCTGTGCCCAAGCGTTGCTCACGGATCTCAGAGCCATAGTGATCAAGGCGTCAGCCTTTAACCACTGGGTTCCGGGTTCCACCCCAGCTCAGGCTATCTCCATCTGATGAGTCCAAACAAGGACGAAACCGGTCATGGGGTGTCAGGGTTGGGAGGAGCAACACCGAATTACTTTTAAATTCCGATACGGTCCTTGTGATCGTAATGACCAAGGTTTACTTCAAAGTGAACCGAGGTCTGAATAGAGATTGCGAGTTGCAATCCAACAACACAGCGAGTACATCAAATGCTACTTTGTACTACTTACCGCTGTGCCCAAGCGTTGCTCACGGATCTCAGAGCCATAGTGATCAAGGCGTCAGCCTTTAACCACTGGGTTCCGGGTTCCACCCCAGCTCAGGCTATCTCCATCTGATGAGTCCAAACAAGGACGAAACCGGTCATGGGGTGTCAGGGTTGGGAGGAGCAACACCGAATTACTTTTAAATTCCGATACGGTCCTTGTGATCGTAATGACCAAGGTTTACTTCAAAGTGAACCGAGGTCTGAATAGAGATTGCGAGTTGCAATCCAACAACACAGCGAGTACATCAAATGCTACTTTGTACTACTTACCGCTGTGCCCAAGCGTTGCTCACGGATCTCAGAGCCATAGTGATCAAGGCGTCAGCCTTTAACCACTGGGTTCCGGGTTCCACCCCAGCTCAGGCTATCTCCATCTGATGAGTCCAAACAAGGACGAAACCGGTCATGGGGTGTCAGGGTTGGGAGGAGCAACACCGAATTACTTTTAAATTCCGATACGGTCCTTGTGATCGTAATGACCAAGGTTTACTTCAAAGTGAACCGAGGTCTGAATAGAGATTGCGAGTTGCAATCCAACAACACAGCGAGTACATCAAATGCTACTTTGTACTACTTACCGCTGTGCCCAAGCGTTGCTCACGGATCTCAGAGCCATAGTGATCAAGGCGTCAGCCTTTAACCACTGGGTTCCGGGTTCCACCCCAGCTCAGGCTATCTCCATCTGATGAGTCCAAACAAGGACGAAACCGGTCATGGGGTGTCAGGGTTGGGAGGAGCAACACCGAATTACTTTTAAATTCCGATACGGTCCTTGTGATCGTAATGACCAAGGTTTACTTCAAAGTGAACCGAGGTCTGAATAGAGATTGCGAGTTGCAATCCAACAACACAGCGAGTACATCAAATGCTACTTTGTACTACTTACCGCTGTGCCCAAGCGTTGCTCACGGATCTCAGAGCCATAGTGATCAAGGCGTCAGCCTTTAACCACTGGGTTCCGGGTTCCACCCCAGCTCAGGCTATCTCCATCTGATGAGTCCAAACAAGGACGAAACCGGTCATGGGGTGTCAGGGTTGGGAGGAGCAACACCGAATTACTTTTAAATTCGGATACGGTCCTTGTGATCGTAATGACCAAGGTTTACTTCAAAGTGAACCGAGGTCTGAATAGAGATTGCGAGTTGCAATCCAACAACACAGCGAGTACATCAAATGCTACTTTGTACTACTTACCGCTGTGCCCAAGCGTTGCTCACGGATCTCAGAGCCATAGTGATCAAGGCGTCAGCCTTTAACCACTGGGTTCCGGGTTCCACCCCAGCTCAGGCTATCTCCATCTGATGAGTCCAAACAAGGACGAAACCGGTCATGGGGTGTCAGGGTTGGGAGGAGCAACACCGAATTACTTTTAAATTCCGATACGGTCCTTGTGATCGTAATGACCAAGGTTTACTTCAAAGTGAACCGAGGTCTGAATAGAGATTGCGAGTTGCAATCCAACAACACAGCGAGTACATCAAATGCTACTTTGTACTACTTACCGCTGTGCCCAAGCGTTGCTCACGGATCTCAGAGCCATAGTGATCAAGGCGTCAGCCTTTAACCACTGGGTTCCGGGTTCCACCCCAGCTCAGGCTATCTCCATCTGATGAGTCCAAACAAGGACGAAACCGGTCATGGGGTGTCAGGGTTGGGAGGAGCAACACCGAATTACTTTTAAATTCGGATACGGTCCTTGTGATCGTAATGACCAAGGTTTACTTCAAAGTGAACCGAGGTCTGAATAGAGATTGCGAGTTGCAATCCAACAACACAGCGAGTACATCAAATGCTACTTTGTACTACTTACCGCTGTGCCCAAGCGTTGCTCACGGATCTCAGAGCCATAGTGATCAAGGCGTCAGCCTTTAACCACTGGGTTCCGGGTTCCACCCCAGCTCAGGCTATCTCCATCTGATGAGTCCAAACAAGGACGAAACCGGTCATGGGGTGTCAGGGTTGGGAGGAGCAACACCGAATTACTTTTAAATTCGGATACGGTCCTTGTGATCGTAATGACCAAGGTTTACTTCAAAGTGAACCGAGGTCTGAATAGAGATTGCGAGTTGCAATCCAACAACACAGCGAGTACATCAAATGCTACTTTGTACTACTTACCGCTGTGCCCAAGCGTTGCTCACGGATCTCAGAGCCATAGTGATCAAGGCGTCAGCCTTTAACCACTGGGTTCCGGGTTCCACCCCAGCTCAGGCTATCTCCATCTGATGAGTCCAAACAAGGACGAAACCGGTCATGGGGTGTCAGGGTTGGGAGGAGCAACACCGAATTACTTTTAAATTCCGATACGGTCCTTGTGATCGTAATGACCAAGGTTTACTTCAAAGTGAACCGAGGTCTGAATAGAGATTGCGAGTTGCAATCCAACAACACAGCGAGTACATCAAATGCTACTTTGTACTACTTACCGCTGTGCCCAAGCGTTGCTCACGGATCTCAGAGCCATAGTGATCAAGGCGTCAGCCTTTAACCACTGGGTTCCGGGTTCCACCCCAGCTCAGGCTATCTCCATCTGATGAGTCCAAACAAGGACGAAACCGGTCATGGGGTGTCAGGGTTGGGAGGAGCAACACCGAATTACTTTTAAATTCCGATACGGTCCTTGTGATCGTAATGACCAAGGTTTACTTCAAAGTGAACCGAGGTCTGAATAGAGATTGCGAGTTGCAATCCAACAACACAGCGAGTACATCAAATGCTACTTTGTACTACTTACCGCTGTGCCCAAGCGTTGCTCACGGATCTCAGAGCCATAGTGATCAAGGCGTCAGCCTTTAACCACTGGGTTCCGGGTTCCACCCCAGCTCAGGCTATCTCCATCTGATGAGTCCAAACAAGGACGAAACCGGTCATGGGGTGTCAGGGTTGGGAGGAGCAACACCGAATTACTTTTAAATTCCGATACGGTCCTTGTGATCGTAATGACCAAGGTTTACTTCAAAGTGAACCGAGGTCTGAATAGAGATTGCGAGTTGCAATCCAACAACACAGCGAGTACATCAAATGCTACTTTGTACTACTTACCGCTGTGCCCAAGCGTTGCTCACGGATCTCAGAGCCATAGTGATCAAGGCGTCAGCCTTTAACCACTGGGTTCCGGGTTCCACCCCAGCTCAGGCTATCTCCATCTGATGAGTCCAAACAAGGACGAAACCGGTCATGGGGTGTCAGGGTTGGGAGGAGCAACACCGAATTACTTTTAAATTCGGATACGGTCCTTGTGATCGTAATGACCAAGGTTTACTTCAAAGTGAACCGAGGTCTGAATAGAGATTGCGAGTTGCAATCCAACAACACAGCGAGTACATCAAATGCTACTTTGTACTACTTACCGCTGTGCCCAAGCGTTGCTCACGGATCTCAGAGCCATAGTGATCAAGGCGTCAGCCTTTAACCACTGGGTTCCGGGTTCCACCCCAGCTCAGGCTATCTCCATCTGATGAGTCCAAACAAGGACGAAACCGGTCATGGGGTGTCAGGGTTGGGAGGAGCAACACCGAATTACTTTTAAATTCGGATACGGTCCTTGTGATCGTAATGACCAAGGTTTACTTCAAAGTGAACCGAGGTCTGAATAGAGATTGCGAGTTGCAATCCAACAACACAGCGAGTACATCAAATGCTACTTTGTACTACTTACCGCTGTGCCCAAGCGTTGCTCACGGATCTCAGAGCCATAGTGATCAAGGCGTCAGCCTTTAACCACTGGGTTCCGGGTTCCACCCCAGCTCAGGCTATCTCCATCTGATGAGTCCAAACAAGGACGAAACCGGTCATGGGGTGTCAGGGTTGGGAGGAGCAACACCGAATTACTTTTAAATTCCGATACGGTCCTTGTGATCGTAATGACCAAGGTTTACTTCAAAGTGAACCGAGGTCTGAATAGAGATTGCGAGTTGCAATCCAACAACACAGCGAGTACATCAAATGCTACTTTGTACTACTTACCGCTGTGCCCAAGCGTTGCTCACGGATCTCAGAGCCATAGTGATCAAGGCGTCAGCCTTTAACCACTGGGTTCCGGGTTCCACCCCAGCTCAGGCTATCTCCATCTGATGAGTCCAAACAAGGACGAAACCGGTCATGGGGTGTCAGGGTTGGGAGGAGCAACACCGAATTACTTTTAAATTCGGATACGGTCCTTGTGATCGTAATGACCAAGGTTTACTTCAAAGTGAACCGAGGTCTGAATAGAGATTGCGAGTCGCAATCCAACAACACAGCGAGTACATCAAATGCTACTTTGTACTACTTACCGCTGTGCCCAAGCGTTGCTCACGGATCTCAGAGCCATAGTGATCAAGGCGTCAGCCTTTAACCACTGGGTTCCGGGTTCCACCCCAGCTCAGGCTATCTCCATCTGATGAGTCCAAACAAGGACGAAACCGGTCATGGGGTGTCAGGGTTGGGAGGAGCAACACCGAATTACTTTTAAATTCGGATACGGTCCTTGTGATCGTAATGACCAAGGTTTACTTCAAAGTGAACCGAGGTCTGAATAGAGATTGCGAGTCGCAATCCAACAACACAGCGAGTACATCAAATGCTACTTTGTACTACTTACCGCTGTGCCCAAGCGTTGCTCACGGATCTCAGAGCCATAGTGATCAAGGCGTCAGCCTTTAACCACTGGGTTCCGGGTTCCACCCCAGCTCAGGCTATCTCCATCTGATGAGTCCAAACAAGGACGAAACCGGTCATGGGGTGTCAGGGTTGGGAGGAGCAACACCGAATTACTTTTAAATTCGGATACGGTCCTTGTGATCGTAATGACCAAGGTTTACTTCAAAGTGAACCGAGGTCTGAATAGAGATTGCGAGTCGCAATCCAACAACACAGCGAGTACATCAAATGCTACTTTGTACTACTTACCGCTGTGCCCAAGCGTTGCTCACGGATCTCAGAGCCATAGTGATCAAGGCGTCAGCCTTTAACCACTGGGTTCCGGGTTCCACCCCAGCTCAGGCTATCTCCATCTGATGAGTCCAAACAAGGACGAAACCGGTCATGGGGTGTCAGGGTTGGGAGGAGCAACACCGAATTACTTTTAAATTCGGATACGGTCCTTGTGATCGTAATGACCAAGGTTTACTTCAAAGTGAACCGAGGTCTGAATAGAGATTGCGAGTCGCAATCCAACAACACAGCGAGTACATCAAATGCTACTTTGTACTACTTACCGCTGTGCCCAAGCGTTGCTCACGGATCTCAGAGCCATAGTGATCAAGGCGTCAGCCTTTAACCACTGGGTTCCGGGTTCCACCCCAGCTCAGGCTATCTCCATCTGATGAGTCCAAACAAGGACGAAACCGGTCATGGGGTGTCAGGGTTGGGAGGAGCAACACCGAATTACTTTTAAATTCGGATACGGTCCTTGTGATCGTAATGACCAAGGTTTACTTCAAAGTGAACCGAGGTCTGAATAGAGATTGCGAGTCGCAATCCAACAACACAGCGAGTACATCAAATGCTACTTTGTACTACTTACCGCTGTGCCCAAGCGTTGCTCACGGATCTCAGAGCCATAGTGATCAAGGCGTCAGCCTTTAACCACTGGGTTCCGGGTTCCACCCCAGCTCAGGCTATCTCCATCTGATGAGTCCAAACAAGGACGAAACCGGTCATGGGGTGTCAGGGTTGGGAGGAGCAACACCGAATTACTTTTAAATTCCGATACGGTCCTTGTGATCGTAATGACCAAGGTTTACTTCAAAGTGAACCGAGGTCTGAATAGAGATTGCGAGTCGCAATCCAACAACACAGCGAGTACATCAAATGCTACTTTGTACTACTTACCGCTGTGCCCAAGCGTTGCTCACGGATCTCAGAGCCATAGTGATCAAGGCGTCAGCCTTTAACCACTGGGTTCCGGGTTCCACCCCAGCTCAGGCTATCTCCATCTGATGAGTCCAAACAAGGACGAAACCGGTCATGGGGTGTCAGGGTTGGGAGGAGCAACACCGAATTACTTTTAAATTCGGATACGGTCCTTGTGATCGTAATGACCAAGGTTTACTTCAAAGTGAACCGAGGTCTGAATAGAGATTGCGAGTCGCAATCCAACAACACAGCGAGTACATCAAATGCTACTTTGTACTACTTACCGCTGTGCCCAAGCGTTGCTCACGGATCTCAGAGCCATAGTGATCAAGGCGTCAGCCTTTAACCACTGGGTTCCGGGTTCCACCCCAGCTCAGGCTATCTCCATCTGATGAGTCCAAACAAGGACGAAACCGGTCATGGGGTGTCAGGGTTGGGAGGAGCAACACCGAATTACTTTTAAATTCCGATACGGTCCTTGTGATCGTAATGACCAAGGTTTACTTCAAAGTGAACCGAGGTCTGAATAGAGATTGCGAGTCGCAATCCAACAACACAGCGAGTACATCAAATGCTACTTTGTACTACTTACCGCTGTGCCCAAGCGTTGCTCACGGATCTCAGAGCCATAGTGATCAAGGCGTCAGCCTTTAACCACTGGGTTCCGGGTTCCACCCCAGCTCAGGCTATCTCCATCTGATGAGTCCAAACAAGGACGAAACCGGTCATGGGGTGTCAGGGTTGGGAGGAGCAACACCGAATTACTTTTAAATTCGGATACGGTCCTTGTGATCGTAATGACCAAGGTTTACTTCAAAGTGAACCGAGGTCTGAATAGAGATTGCGAGTCGCAATCCAACAACACAGCGAGTACATCAAATGCTACTTTGTACTACTTACCGCTGTGCCCAAGCGTTGCTCACGGATCTCAGAGCCATAGTGATCAAGGCGTCAGCCTTTAACCACTGGGTTCCGGGTTCCACCCCAGCTCAGGCTATCTCCATCTGATGAGTCCAAACAAGGACGAAACCGGTCATGGGGTGTCAGGGTTGGGAGGAGCAACACCGAATTACTTTTAAATTCCGATACGGTCCTTGTGATCGTAATGACCAAGGTTTACTTCAAAGTGAACCGAGGTCTGAATAGAGATTGCGAGTCGCAATCCAACAACACAGCGAGTACATCAAATGCTACTTTGTACTACTTACCGCTGTGCCCAAGCGTTGCTCACGGATCTCAGAGCCATAGTGATCAAGGCGTCAGCCTTTAACCACTGGGTTCCGGGTTCCACCCCAGCTCAGGCTATCTCCATCTGATGAGTCCAAACAAGGACGAAACCGGTCATGGGGTGTCAGGGTTGGGAGGAGCAACACCGAATTACTTTTAAATTCCGATACGGTCCTTGTGATCGTAATGACCAAGGTTTACTTCAAAGTGAACCGAGGTCTGAATAGAGATTGCGAGTCGCAATCCAACAACACAGCGAGTACATCAAATGCTACTTTGTACTACTTACCGCTGTGCCCAAGCGTTGCTCACGGATCTCAGAGCCATAGTGATCAAGGCGTCAGCCTTTAACCACTGGGTTCCGGGTTCCACCCCAGCTCAGGCTATCTCCATCTGATGAGTCCAAACAAGGACGAAACCGGTCATGGGGTGTCAGGGTTGGGAGGAGCAACACCGAATTACTTTTAAATTCCGATACGGTCCTTGTGATCGTAATGACCAAGGTTTACTTCAAAGTGAACCGAGGTCTGAATAGAGATTGCGAGTCGCAATCCAACAACACAGCGAGTACATCAAATGCTACTTTGTACTACTTACCGCTGTGCCCAAGCGTTGCTCACGGATCTCAGAGCCATAGTGATCAAGGCGTCAGCCTTTAACCACTGGGTTCCGGGTTCCACCCCAGCTCAGGCTATCTCCATCTGATGAGTCCAAACAAGGACGAAACCGGTCATGGGGTGTCAGGGTTGGGAGGAGCAACACCGAATTACTTTTAAATTCCGATACGGTCCTTGTGATCGTAATGACCAAGGTTTACTTCAAAGTGAACCGAGGTCTGAATAGAGATTGCGAGTCGCAATCCAACAACACAGCGAGTACATCAAATGCTACTTTGTACTACTTACCGCTGTGCCCAAGCGTTGCTCACGGATCTCAGAGCCATAGTGATCAAGGCGTCAGCCTTTAACCACTGGGTTCCGGGTTCCACCCCAGCTCAGGCTATCTCCATCTGATGAGTCCAAACAAGGACGAAACCGGTCATGGGGTGTCAGGGTTGGGAGGAGCAACACCGAATTACTTTTAAATTCGGATACGGTCCTTGTGATCGTAATGACCAAGGTTTACTTCAAAGTGAACCGAGGTCTGAATAGAGATTGCGAGTCGCAATCCAACAACACAGCGAGTACATCAAATGCTACTTTGTACTACTTACCGCTGTGCCCAAGCGTTGCTCACGGATCTCAGAGCCATAGTGATCAAGGCGTCAGCCTTTAACCACTGGGTTCCGGGTTCCACCCCAGCTCAGGCTATCTCCATCTGATGAGTCCAAACAAGGACGAAACCGGTCATGGGGTGTCAGGGTTGGGAGGAGCAACACCGAATTACTTTTAAATTCCGATACGGTCCTTGTGATCGTAATGACCAAGGTTTACTTCAAAGTGAACCGAGGTCTGAATAGAGATTGCGAGTCGCAATCCAACAACACAGCGAGTACATCAAATGCTACTTTGTACTACTTACCGCTGTGCCCAAGCGTTGCTCACGGATCTCAGAGCCATAGTGATCAAGGCGTCAGCCTTTAACCACTGGGTTCCGGGTTCCACCCCAGCTCAGGCTATCTCCATCTGATGAGTCCAAACAAGGACGAAACCGGTCATGGGGTGTCAGGGTTGGGAGGAGCAACACCGAATTACTTTTAAATTCCGATACGGTCCTTGTGATCGTAATGACCAAGGTTTACTTCAAAGTGAACCGAGGTCTGAATAGAGATTGCGAGTCGCAATCCAACAACACAGCGAGTACATCAAATGCTACTTTGTACTACTTACCGCTGTGCCCAAGCGTTGCTCACGGATCTCAGAGCCATAGTGATCAAGGCGTCAGCCTTTAACCACTGGGTTCCGGGTTCCACCCCAGCTCAGGCTATCTCCATCTGATGAGTCCAAACAAGGACGAAACCGGTCATGGGGTGTCAGGGTTGGGAGGAGCAACACCGAATTACTTTTAAATTCCGATACGGTCCTTGTGATCGTAATGACCAAGGTTTACTTCAAAGTGAACCGAGGTCTGAATAGAGATTGCGAGTTGCAATCCAACAACACAGCGAGTACATCAAATGCTACTTTGTACTACTTACCGCTGTGCCCAAGCGTTGCTCACGGATCTCAGAGCCATAGTGATCAAGGCGTCAGCCTTTAACCACTGGGTTCCGGGTTCCACCCCAGCTCAGGCTATCTCCATCTGATGAGTCCAAACAAGGACGAAACCGGTCATGGGGTGTCAGGGTTGGGAGGAGCAACACCGAATTACTTTTAAATTCGGATACGGTCCTTGTGATCGTAATGACCAAGGTTTACTTCAAAGTGAACCGAGGTCTGAATAGAGATTGCGAGTTGCAATCCAACAACACAGCGAGTACATCAAATGCTACTTTGTACTACTTACCGCTGTGCCCAAGCGTTGCTCACGGATCTCAGAGCCATAGTGATCAAGGCGTCAGCCTTTAACCACTGGGTTCCGGGTTCCACCCCAGCTCAGGCTATCTCCATCTGATGAGTCCAAACAAGGACGAAACCGGTCATGGGGTGTCAGGGTTGGGAGGAGCAACACCGAATTACTTTTAAATTCCGATACGGTCCTTGTGATCGTAATGACCAAGGTTTACTTCAAAGTGAACCGAGGTCTGAATAGAGATTGCGAGTTGCAATCCAACAACACAGCGAGTACATCAAATGCTACTTTGTACTACTTACCGCTGTGCCCAAGCGTTGCTCACGGATCTCAGAGCCATAGTGATCAAGGCGTCAGCCTTTAACCACTGGGTTCCGGGTTCCACCCCAGCTCAGGCTATCTCCATCTGATGAGTCCAAACAAGGACGAAACCGGTCATGGGGTGTCAGGGTTGGGAGGAGCAACACCGAATTACTTTTAAATTCCGATACGGTCCTTGTGATCGTAATGACCAAGGTTTACTTCAAAGTGAACCGAGGTCTGAATAGAGATTGCGAGTTGCAATCCAACAACACAGCGAGTACATCAAATGCTACTTTGTACTACTTACCGCTGTGCCCAAGCGTTGCTCACGGATCTCAGAGCCATAGTGATCAAGGCGTCAGCCTTTAACCACTGGGTTCCGGGTTCCACCCCAGCTCAGGCTATCTCCATCTGATGAGTCCAAACAAGGACGAAACCGGTCATGGGGTGTCAGGGTTGGGAGGAGCAACACCGAATTACTTTTAAATTCCGATACGGTCCTTGTGATCGTAATGACCAAGGTTTACTTCAAAGTGAACCGAGGTCTGAATAGAGATTGCGAGTTGCAATCCAACAACACAGCGAGTACATCAAATGCTACTTTGTACTACTTACCGCTGTGCCCAAGCGTTGCTCACGGATCTCAGAGCCATAGTGATCAAGGCGTCAGCCTTTAACCACTGGGTTCCGGGTTCCACCCCAGCTCAGGCTATCTCCATCTGATGAGTCCAAACAAGGACGAAACCGGTCATGGGGTGTCAGGGTTGGGAGGAGCAACACCGAATTACTTTTAAATTCCGATACGGTCCTTGTGATCGTAATGACCAAGGTTTACTTCAAAGTGAACCGAGGTCTGAATAGAGATTGCGAGTTGCAATCCAACAACACAGCGAGTACATCAAATGCTACTTTGTACTACTTACCGCTGTGCCCAAGCGTTGCTCACGGATCTCAGAGCCATAGTGATCAAGGCGTCAGCCTTTAACCACTGGGTTCCGGGTTCCACCCCAGCTCAGGCTATCTCCATCTGATGAGTCCAAACAAGGACGAAACCGGTCATGGGGTGTCAGGGTTGGGAGGAGCAACACCGAATTACTTTTAAATTCCGATACGGTCCTTGTGATCGTAATGACCAAGGTTTACTTCAAAGTGAACCGAGGTCTGAATAGAGATTGCGAGTTGCAATCCAACAACACAGCGAGTACATCAAATGCTACTTTGTACTACTTACCGCTGTGCCCAAGCGTTGCTCACGGATCTCAGAGCCATAGTGATCAAGGCGTCAGCCTTTAACCACTGGGTTCCGGGTTCCACCCCAGCTCAGGCTATCTCCATCTGATGAGTCCAAACAAGGACGAAACCGGTCATGGGGTGTCAGGGTTGGGAGGAGCAACACCGAATTACTTTTAAATTCCGATACGGTCCTTGTGATCGTAATGACCAAGGTTTACTTCAAAGTGAACCGAGGTCTGAATAGAGATTGCGAGTTGCAATCCAACAACACAGCGAGTACATCAAATGCTACTTTGTACTACTTACCGCTGTGCCCAAGCGTTGCTCACGGATCTCAGAGCCATAGTGATCAAGGCGTCAGCCTTTAACCACTGGGTTCCGGGTTCCACCCCAGCTCAGGCTATCTCCATCTGATGAGTCCAAACAAGGACGAAACCGGTCATGGGGTGTCAGGGTTGGGAGGAGCAACACCGAATTACTTTTAAATTCGGATACGGTCCTTGTGATCGTAATGACCAAGGTTTACTTCAAAGTGAACCGAGGTCTGAATAGAGATTGCGAGTTGCAATCCAACAACACAGCGAGTACATCAAATGCTACTTTGTACTACTTACCGCTGTGCCCAAGCGTTGCTCACGGATCTCAGAGCCATAGTGATCAAGGCGTCAGCCTTTAACCACTGGGTTCCGGGTTCCACCCCAGCTCAGGCTATCTCCATCTGATGAGTCCAAACAAGGACGAAACCGGTCATGGGGTGTCAGGGTTGGGAGGAGCAACACCGAATTACTTTTAAATTCGGATACGGTCCTTGTGATCGTAATGACCAAGGTTTACTTCAAAGTGAACCGAGGTCTGAATAGAGATTGCGAGTTGCAATCCAACAACACAGCGAGTACATCAAATGCTACTTTGTACTACTTACCGCTGTGCCCAAGCGTTGCTCACGGATCTCAGAGCCATAGTGATCAAGGCGTCAGCCTTTAACCACTGGGTTCCGGGTTCCACCCCAGCTCAGGCTATCTCCATCTGATGAGTCCAAACAAGGACGAAACCGGTCATGGGGTGTCAGGGTTGGGAGGAGCAACACCGAATTACTTTTAAATTCCGATACGGTCCTTGTGATCGTAATGACCAAGGTTTACTTCAAAGTGAACCGAGGTCTGAATAGAGATTGCGAGTTGCAATCCAACAACACAGCGAGTACATCAAATGCTACTTTGTACTACTTACCGCTGTGCCCAAGCGTTGCTCACGGATCTCAGAGCCATAGTGATCAAGGCGTCAGCCTTTAACCACTGGGTTCCGGGTTCCACCCCAGCTCAGGCTATCTCCATCTGATGAGTCCAAACAAGGACGAAACCGGTCATGGGGTGTCAGGGTTGGGAGGAGCAACACCGAATTACTTTTAAATTCCGATACGGTCCTTGTGATCGTAATGACCAAGGTTTACTTCAAAGTGAACCGAGGTCTGAATAGAGATTGCGAGTTGCAATCCAACAACACAGCGAGTACATCAAATGCTACTTTGTACTACTTACCGCTGTGCCCAAGCGTTGCTCACGGATCTCAGAGCCATAGTGATCAAGGCGTCAGCCTTTAACCACTGGGTTCCGGGTTCCACCCCAGCTCAGGCTATCTCCATCTGATGAGTCCAAACAAGGACGAAACCGGTCATGGGGTGTCAGGGTTGGGAGGAGCAACACCGAATCACTTTTAAATTCCGATACGGTCCTTGTGATCGTAATGACCAAGGTTTACTTCAAAGTGAACCGAGGTCTGAATAGAGATTGCGAGTTGCAATCCAACAACACAGCGAGTACATCAAATGCTACTTTGTACTACTTACCGCTGTGCCCAAGCGTTGCTCACGGATCTCAGAGCCATAGTGATCAAGGCGTCAGCCTTTAACCACTGGGTTCCGGGTTCCACCCCAGCTCAGGCTATCTCCATCTGATGAGTCCAAACAAGGACGAAACCGGTCATGGGGTGTCAGGGTTGGGAGGAGCAACACCGAATCACTTTTAAATTCCGATACGGTCCTTGTGATCGTAATGACCAAGGTTTACTTCAAAGTGAACCGAGGTCTGAATAGAGATTGCGAGTTGCAATCCAACAACACAGCGAGTACATCAAATGCTACTTTGTACTACTTACCGCTGTGCCCAAGCGTTGCTCACGGATCTCAGAGCCATAGTGATCAAGGCGTCAGCCTTTAACCACTGGGTTCCGGGTTCCACCCCAGCTCAGGCTATCTCCATCTGATGAGTCCAAACAAGGACGAAACCGGTCATGGGGTGTCAGGGTTGGGAGGAGCAACACCGAATCACTTTTAAATTCCGATACGGTCCTTGTGATCGTAATGACCAAGGTTTACTTCAAAGTGAACCGAGGTCTGAATAGAGATTGCGAGTTGCAATCCAACAACACAGCGAGTACATCAAATGCTACTTTGTACTACTTACCGCTGTGCCCAAGCGTTGCTCACGGATCTCAGAGCCATAGTGATCAAGGCGTCAGCCTTTAACCACTGGGTTCCGGGTTCCACCCCAGCTCAGGCTATCTCCATCTGATGAGTCCAAACAAGGACGAAACCGGTCATGGGGTGTCAGGGTTGGGAGGAGCAACACCGAATCACTTTTAAATTCCGATACGGTCCTTGTGATCGTAATGACCAAGGTTTACTTCAAAGTGAACCGAGGTCTGAATAGAGATTGCGAGTTGCAATCCAACAACACAGCGAGTACATCAAATGCTACTTTGTACTACTTACCGCTGTGCCCAAGCGTTGCTCACGGATCTCAGAGCCATAGTGATCAAGGCGTCAGCCTTTAACCACTGGGTTCCGGGTTCCACCCCAGCTCAGGCTATCTCCATCTGATGAGTCCAAACAAGGACGAAACCGGTCATGGGGTGTCAGGGTTGGGAGGAGCAACACCGAATCACTTTTAAATTCCGATACGGTCCTTGTGATCGTAATGACCAAGGTTTACTTCAAAGTGAACCGAGGTCTGAATAGAGATTGCGAGTTGCAATCCAACAACACAGCGAGTACATCAAATGCTACTTTGTACTACTTACCGCTGTGCCCAAGCGTTGCTCACGGATCTCAGAGCCATAGTGATCAAGGCGTCAGCCTTTAACCACTGGGTTCCGGGTTCCACCCCAGCTCAGGCTATCTCCATCTGATGAGTCCAAACAAGGACGAAACCGGTCATGGGGTGTCAGGGTTGGGAGGAGCAACACCGAATCACTTTTAAATTCCGATACGGTCCTTGTGATCGTAATGACCAAGGTTTACTTCAAAGTGAACCGAGGTCTGAATAGAGATTGCGAGTTGCAATCCAACAACACAGCGAGTACATCAAATGCTACTTTGTACTACTTACCGCTGTGCCCAAGCGTTGCTCACGGATCTCAGAGCCATAGTGATCAAGGCGTCAGCCTTTAACCACTGGGTTCCGGGTTCCACCCCAGCTCAGGCTATCTCCATCTGATGAGTCCAAACAAGGACGAAACCGGTCATGGGGTGTCAGGGTTGGGAGGAGCAACACCGAATCACTTTTAAATTCCGATACGGTCCTTGTGATCGTAATGACCAAGGTTTACTTCAAAGTGAACCGAGGTCTGAATAGAGATTGCGAGTTGCAATCCAACAACACAGCGAGTACATCAAATGCTACTTTGTACTACTTACCGCTGTGCCCAAGCGTTGCTCACGGATCTCAGAGCCATAGTGATCAAGGCGTCAGCCTTTAACCACTGGGTTCCGGGTTCCACCCCAGCTCAGGCTATCTCCATCTGATGAGTCCAAACAAGGACGAAACCGGTCATGGGGTGTCAGGGTTGGGAGGAGCAACACCGAATTACTTTTAAATTCCGATACGGTCCTTGTGATCGTAATGACCAAGGTTTACTTCAAAGTGAACCGAGGTCTGAATAGAGATTGCGAGTTGCAATCCAACAACACAGCGAGTACATCAAATGCTACTTTGTACTACTTACCGCTGTGCCCAAGCGTTGCTCACGGATCTCAGAGCCATAGTGATCAAGGCGTCAGCCTTTAACCACTGGGTTCCGGGTTCCACCCCAGCTCAGGCTATCTCCATCTGATGAGTCCAAACAAGGACGAAACCGGTCATGGGGTGTCAGGGTTGGGAGGAGCAACACCGAATCACTTTTAAATTCCGATACGGTCCTTGTGATCGTAATGACCAAGGTTTACTTCAAAGTGAACCGAGGTCTGAATAGAGATTGCGAGTTGCAATCCAACAACACAGCGAGTACATCAAATGCTACTTTGTACTACTTACCGCTGTGCCCAAGCGTTGCTCACGGATCTCAGAGCCATAGTGATCAAGGCGTCAGCCTTTAACCACTGGGTTCCGGGTTCCACCCCAGCTCAGGCTATCTCCATCTGATGAGTCCAAACAAGGACGAAACCGGTCATGGGGTGTCAGGGTTGGGAGGAGCAACACCGAATCACTTTTAAATTCCGATACGGTCCTTGTGATCGTAATGACCAAGGTTTACTTCAAAGTGAACCGAGGTCTGAATAGAGATTGCGAGTTGCAATCCAACAACACAGCGAGTACATCAAATGCTACTTTGTACTACTTACCGCTGTGCCCAAGCGTTGCTCACGGATCTCAGAGCCATAGTGATCAAGGCGTCAGCCTTTAACCACTGGGTTCCGGGTTCCACCCCAGCTCAGGCTATCTCCATCTGATGAGTCCAAACAAGGACGAAACCGGTCATGGGGTGTCAGGGTTGGGAGGAGCAACACCGAATTACTTTTAAATTCCGATACGGTCCTTGTGATCGTAATGACCAAGGTTTACTTCAAAGTGAACCGAGGTCTGAATAGAGATTGCGAGTTGCAATCCAACAACACAGCGAGTACATCAAATGCTACTTTGTACTACTTACCGCTGTGCCCAAGCGTTGCTCACGGATCTCAGAGCCATAGTGATCAAGGCGTCAGCCTTTAACCACTGGGTTCCGGGTTCCACCCCAGCTCAGGCTATCTCCATCTGATGAGTCCAAACAAGGACGAAACCGGTCATGGGGTGTCAGGGTTGGGAGGAGCAACACCGAATTACTTTTAAATTCCGATACGGTCCTTGTGATCGTAATGACCAAGGTTTACTTCAAAGTGAACCGAGGTCTGAATAGAGATTGCGAGTTGCAATCCAACAACACAGCGAGTACATCAAATGCTACTTTGTACTACTTACCGCTGTGCCCAAGCGTTGCTCACGGATCTCAGAGCCATAGTGATCAAGGCGTCAGCCTTTAACCACTGGGTTCCGGGTTCCACCCCAGCTCAGGCTATCTCCATCTGATGAGTCCAAACAAGGACGAAACCGGTCATGGGGTGTCAGGGTTGGGAGGAGCAACACCGAATCACTTTTAAATTCCGATACGGTCCTTGTGATCGTAATGACCAAGGTTTACTTCAAAGTGAACCGAGGTCTGAATAGAGATTGCGAGTTGCAATCCAACAACACAGCGAGTACATCAAATGCTACTTTGTACTACTTACCGCTGTGCCCAAGCGTTGCTCACGGATCTCAGAGCCATAGTGATCAAGGCGTCAGCCTTTAACCACTGGGTTCCGGGTTCCACCCCAGCTCAGGCTATCTCCATCTGATGAGTCCAAACAAGGACGAAACCGGTCATGGGGTGTCAGGGTTGGGAGGAGCAACACCGAATCACTTTTAAATTCCGATACGGTCCTTGTGATCGTAATGACCAAGGTTTACTTCAAAGTGAACCGAGGTCTGAATAGAGATTGCGAGTTGCAATCCAACAACACAGCGAGTACATCAAATGCTACTTTGTACTACTTACCGCTGTGCCCAAGCGTTGCTCACGGATCTCAGAGCCATAGTGATCAAGGCGTCAGCCTTTAACCACTGGGTTCCGGGTTCCACCCCAGCTCAGGCTATCTCCATCTGATGAGTCCAAACAAGGACGAAACCGGTCATGGGGTGTCAGGGTTGGGAGGAGCAACACCGAATCACTTTTAAATTCCGATACGGTCCTTGTGATCGTAATGACCAAGGTTTACTTCAAAGTGAACCGAGGTCTGAATAGAGATTGCGAGTTGCAATCCAACAACACAGCGAGTACATCAAATGCTACTTTGTACTACTTACCGCTGTGCCCAAGCGTTGCTCACGGATCTCAGAGCCATAGTGATCAAGGCGTCAGCCTTTAACCACTGGGTTCCGGGTTCCACCCCAGCTCAGGCTATCTCCATCTGATGAGTCCAAACAAGGACGAAACCGGTCATGGGGTGTCAGGGTTGGGAGGAGCAACACCGAATCACTTTTAAATTCCGATACGGTCCTTGTGATCGTAATGACCAAGGTTTACTTCAAAGTGAACCGAGGTCTGAATAGAGATTGCGAGTTGCAATCCAACAACACAGCGAGTACATCAAATGCTACTTTGTACTACTTACCGCTGTGCCCAAGCGTTGCTCACGGATCTCAGAGCCATAGTGATCAAGGCGTCAGCCTTTAACCACTGGGTTCCGGGTTCCACCCCAGCTCAGGCTATCTCCATCTGATGAGTCCAAACAAGGACGAAACCGGTCATGGGGTGTCAGGGTTGGGAGGAGCAACACCGAATCACTTTTAAATTCCGATACGGTCCTTGTGATCGTAATGACCAAGGTTTACTTCAAAGTGAACCGAGGTCTGAATAGAGATTGCGAGTTGCAATCCAACAACACAGCGAGTACATCAAATGCTACTTTGTACTACTTACCGCTGTGCCCAAGCGTTGCTCACGGATCTCAGAGCCATAGTGATCAAGGCGTCAGCCTTTAACCACTGGGTTCCGGGTTCCACCCCAGCTCAGGCTATCTCCATCTGATGAGTCCAAACAAGGACGAAACCGGTCATGGGGTGTCAGGGTTGGGAGGAGCAACACCGAATCACTTTTAAATTCCGATACGGTCCTTGTGATCGTAATGACCAAGGTTTACTTCAAAGTGAACCGAGGTCTGAATAGAGATTGCGAGTTGCAATCCAACAACACAGCGAGTACATCAAATGCTACTTTGTACTACTTACCGCTGTGCCCAAGCGTTGCTCACGGATCTCAGAGCCATAGTGATCAAGGCGTCAGCCTTTAACCACTGGGTTCCGGGTTCCACCCCAGCTCAGGCTATCTCCATCTGATGAGTCCAAACAAGGACGAAACCGGTCATGGGGTGTCAGGGTTGGGAGGAGCAACACCGAATCACTTTTAAATTCCGATACGGTCCTTGTGATCGTAATGACCAAGGTTTACTTCAAAGTGAACCGAGGTCTGAATAGAGATTGCGAGTTGCAATCCAACAACACAGCGAGTACATCAAATGCTACTTTGTACTACTTACCGCTGTGCCCAAGCGTTGCTCACGGATCTCAGAGCCATAGTGATCAAGGCGTCAGCCTTTAACCACTGGGTTCCGGGTTCCACCCCAGCTCAGGCTATCTCCATCTGATGAGTCCAAACAAGGACGAAACCGGTCATGGGGTGTCAGGGTTGGGAGGAGCAACACCGAATCACTTTTAAATTCCGATACGGTCCTTGTGATCGTAATGACCAAGGTTTACTTCAAAGTGAACCGAGGTCTGAATAGAGATTGCGAGTTGCAATCCAACAACACAGCGAGTACATCAAATGCTACTTTGTACTACTTACCGCTGTGCCCAAGCGTTGCTCACGGATCTCAGAGCCATAGTGATCAAGGCGTCAGCCTTTAACCACTGGGTTCCGGGTTCCACCCCAGCTCAGGCTATCTCCATCTGATGAGTCCAAACAAGGACGAAACCGGTCATGGGGTGTCAGGGTTGGGAGGAGCAACACCGAATCACTTTTAAATTCCGATACGGTCCTTGTGATCGTAATGACCAAGGTTTACTTCAAAGTGAACCGAGGTCTGAATAGAGATTGCGAGTTGCAATCCAACAACACAGCGAGTACATCAAATGCTACTTTGTACTACTTACCGCTGTGCCCAAGCGTTGCTCACGGATCTCAGAGCCATAGTGATCAAGGCGTCAGCCTTTAACCACTGGGTTCCGGGTTCCACCCCAGCTCAGGCTATCTCCATCTGATGAGTCCAAACAAGGACGAAACCGGTCATGGGGTGTCAGGGTTGGGAGGAGCAACACCGAATCACTTTTAAATTCCGATACGGTCCTTGTGATCGTAATGACCAAGGTTTACTTCAAAGTGAACCGAGGTCTGAATAGAGATTGCGAGTTGCAATCCAACAACACAGCGAGTACATCAAATGCTACTTTGTACTACTTACCGCTGTGCCCAAGCGTTGCTCACGGATCTCAGAGCCATAGTGATCAAGGCGTCAGCCTTTAACCACTGGGTTCCGGGTTCCACCCCAGCTCAGGCTATCTCCATCTGATGAGTCCAAACAAGGACGAAACCGGTCATGGGGTGTCAGGGTTGGGAGGAGCAACACCGAATCACTTTTAAATTCCGATACGGTCCTTGTGATCGTAATGACCAAGGTTTACTTCAAAGTGAACCGAGGTCTGAATAGAGATTGCGAGTTGCAATCCAACAACACAGCGAGTACATCAAATGCTACTTTGTACTACTTACCGCTGTGCCCAAGCGTTGCTCACGGATCTCAGAGCCATAGTGATCAAGGCGTCAGCCTTTAACCACTGGGTTCCGGGTTCCACCCCAGCTCAGGCTATCTCCATCTGATGAGTCCAAACAAGGACGAAACCGGTCATGGGGTGTCAGGGTTGGGAGGAGCAACACCGAATCACTTTTAAATTCCGATACGGTCCTTGTGATCGTAATGACCAAGGTTTACTTCAAAGTGAACCGAGGTCTGAATAGAGATTGCGAGTTGCAATCCAACAACACAGCGAGTACATCAAATGCTACTTTGTACTACTTACCGCTGTGCCCAAGCGTTGCTCACGGATCTCAGAGCCATAGTGATCAAGGCGTCAGCCTTTAACCACTGGGTTCCGGGTTCCACCCCAGCTCAGGCTATCTCCATCTGATGAGTCCAAACAAGGACGAAACCGGTCATGGGGTGTCAGGGTTGGGAGGAGCAACACCGAATCACTTTTAAATTCCGATACGGTCCTTGTGATCGTAATGACCAAGGTTTACTTCAAAGTGAACCGAGGTCTGAATAGAGATTGCGAGTTGCAATCCAACAACACAGCGAGTACATCAAATGCTACTTTGTACTACTTACCGCTGTGCCCAAGCGTTGCTCACGGATCTCAGAGCCATAGTGATCAAGGCGTCAGCCTTTAACCACTGGGTTCCGGGTTCCACCCCAGCTCAGGCTATCTCCATCTGATGAGTCCAAACAAGGACGAAACCGGTCATGGGGTGTCAGGGTTGGGAGGAGCAACACCGAATTACTTTTAAATTCCGATACGGTCCTTGTGATCGTAATGACCAAGGTTTACTTCAAAGTGAACCGAGGTCTGAATAGAGATTGCGAGTTGCAATCCAACAACACAGCGAGTACATCAAATGCTACTTTGTACTACTTACCGCTGTGCCCAAGCGTTGCTCACGGATCTCAGAGCCATAGTGATCAAGGCGTCAGCCTTTAACCACTGGGTTCCGGGTTCCACCCCAGCTCAGGCTATCTCCATCTGATGAGTCCAAACAAGGACGAAACCGGTCATGGGGTGTCAGGGTTGGGAGGAGCAACACCGAATCACTTTTAAATTCCGATACGGTCCTTGTGATCGTAATGACCAAGGTTTACTTCAAAGTGAACCGAGGTCTGAATAGAGATTGCGAGTTGCAATCCAACAACACAGCGAGTACATCAAATGCTACTTTGTACTACTTACCGCTGTGCCCAAGCGTTGCTCACGGATCTCAGAGCCATAGTGATCAAGGCGTCAGCCTTTAACCACTGGGTTCCGGGTTCCACCCCAGCTCAGGCTATCTCCATCTGATGAGTCCAAACAAGGACGAAACCGGTCATGGGGTGTCAGGGTTGGGAGGAGCAACACCGAATCACTTTTAAATTCCGATACGGTCCTTGTGATCGTAATGACCAAGGTTTACTTCAAAGTGAACCGAGGTCTGAATAGAGATTGCGAGTTGCAATCCAACAACACAGCGAGTACATCAAATGCTACTTTGTACTACTTACCGCTGTGCCCAAGCGTTGCTCACGGATCTCAGAGCCATAGTGATCAAGGCGTCAGCCTTTAACCACTGGGTTCCGGGTTCCACCCCAGCTCAGGCTATCTCCATCTGATGAGTCCAAACAAGGACGAAACCGGTCATGGGGTGTCAGGGTTGGGAGGAGCAACACCGAATCACTTTTAAATTCCGATACGGTCCTTGTGATCGTAATGACCAAGGTTTACTTCAAAGTGAACCGAGGTCTGAATAGAGATTGCGAGTTGCAATCCAACAACACAGCGAGTACATCAAATGCTACTTTGTACTACTTACCGCTGTGCCCAAGCGTTGCTCACGGATCTCAGAGCCATAGTGATCAAGGCGTCAGCCTTTAACCACTGGGTTCCGGGTTCCACCCCAGCTCAGGCTATCTCCATCTGATGAGTCCAAACAAGGACGAAACCGGTCATGGGGTGTCAGGGTTGGGAGGAGCAACACCGAATCACTTTTAAATTCCGATACGGTCCTTGTGATCGTAATGACCAAGGTTTACTTCAAAGTGAACCGAGGTCTGAATAGAGATTGCGAGTTGCAATCCAACAACACAGCGAGTACATCAAATGCTACTTTGTACTACTTACCGCTGTGCCCAAGCGTTGCTCACGGATCTCAGAGCCATAGTGATCAAGGCGTCAGCCTTTAACCACTGGGTTCCGGGTTCCACCCCAGCTCAGGCTATCTCCATCTGATGAGTCCAAACAAGGACGAAACCGGTCATGGGGTGTCAGGGTTGGGAGGAGCAACACCGAATCACTTTTAAATTCCGATACGGTCCTTGTGATCGTAATGACCAAGGTTTACTTCAAAGTGAACCGAGGTCTGAATAGAGATTGCGAGTTGCAATCCAACAACACAGCGAGTACATCAAATGCTACTTTGTACTACTTACCGCTGTGCCCAAGCGTTGCTCACGGATCTCAGAGCCATAGTGATCAAGGCGTCAGCCTTTAACCACTGGGTTCCGGGTTCCACCCCAGCTCAGGCTATCTCCATCTGATGAGTCCAAACAAGGACGAAACCGGTCATGGGGTGTCAGGGTTGGGAGGAGCAACACCGAATCACTTTTAAATTCCGATACGGTCCTTGTGATCGTAATGACCAAGGTTTACTTCAAAGTGAACCGAGGTCTGAATAGAGATTGCGAGTTGCAATCCAACAACACAGCGAGTACATCAAATGCTACTTTGTACTACTTACCGCTGTGCCCAAGCGTTGCTCACGGATCTCAGAGCCATAGTGATCAAGGCGTCAGCCTTTAACCACTGGGTTCCGGGTTCCACCCCAGCTCAGGCTATCTCCATCTGATGAGTCCAAACAAGGACGAAACCGGTCATGGGGTGTCAGGGTTGGGAGGAGCAACACCGAATCACTTTTAAATTCCGATACGGTCCTTGTGATCGTAATGACCAAGGTTTACTTCAAAGTGAACCGAGGTCTGAATAGAGATTGCGAGTTGCAATCCAACAACACAGCGAGTACATCAAATGCTACTTTGTACTACTTACCGCTGTGCCCAAGCGTTGCTCACGGATCTCAGAGCCATAGTGATCAAGGCGTCAGCCTTTAACCACTGGGTTCCGGGTTCCACCCCAGCTCAGGCTATCTCCATCTGATGAGTCCAAACAAGGACGAAACCGGTCATGGGGTGTCAGGGTTGGGAGGAGCAACACCGAATCACTTTTAAATTCCGATACGGTCCTTGTGATCGTAATGACCAAGGTTTACTTCAAAGTGAACCGAGGTCTGAATAGAGATTGCGAGTTGCAATCCAACAACACAGCGAGTACATCAAATGCTACTTTGTACTACTTACCGCTGTGCCCAAGCGTTGCTCACGGATCTCAGAGCCATAGTGATCAAGGCGTCAGCCTTTAACCACTGGGTTCCGGGTTCCACCCCAGCTCAGGCTATCTCCATCTGATGAGTCCAAACAAGGACGAAACCGGTCATGGGGTGTCAGGGTTGGGAGGAGCAACACCGAATCACTTTTAAATTCCGATACGGTCCTTGTGATCGTAATGACCAAGGTTTACTTCAAAGTGAACCGAGGTCTGAATAGAGATTGCGAGTTGCAATCCAACAACACAGCGAGTACATCAAATGCTACTTTGTACTACTTACCGCTGTGCCCAAGCGTTGCTCACGGATCTCAGAGCCATAGTGATCAAGGCGTCAGCCTTTAACCACTGGGTTCCGGGTTCCACCCCAGCTCAGGCTATCTCCATCTGATGAGTCCAAACAAGGACGAAACCGGTCATGGGGTGTCAGGGTTGGGAGGAGCAACACCGAATCACTTTTAAATTCCGATACGGTCCTTGTGATCGTAATGACCAAGGTTTACTTCAAAGTGAACCGAGGTCTGAATAGAGATTGCGAGTTGCAATCCAACAACACAGCGAGTACATCAAATGCTACTTTGTACTACTTACCGCTGTGCCCAAGCGTTGCTCACGGATCTCAGAGCCATAGTGATCAAGGCGTCAGCCTTTAACCACTGGGTTCCGGGTTCCACCCCAGCTCAGGCTATCTCCATCTGATGAGTCCAAACAAGGACGAAACCGGTCATGGGGTGTCAGGGTTGGGAGGAGCAACACCGAATCACTTTTAAATTCCGATACGGTCCTTGTGATCGTAATGACCAAGGTTTACTTCAAAGTGAACCGAGGTCTGAATAGAGATTGCGAGTTGCAATCCAACAACACAGCGAGTACATCAAATGCTACTTTGTACTACTTACCGCTGTGCCCAAGCGTTGCTCACGGATCTCAGAGCCATAGTGATCAAGGCGTCAGCCTTTAACCACTGGGTTCCGGGTTCCACCCCAGCTCAGGCTATCTCCATCTGATGAGTCCAAACAAGGACGAAACCGGTCATGGGGTGTCAGGGTTGGGAGGAGCAACACCGAATCACTTTTAAATTCCGATACGGTCCTTGTGATCGTAATGACCAAGGTTTACTTCAAAGTGAACCGAGGTCTGAATAGAGATTGCGAGTTGCAATCCAACAACACAGCGAGTACATCAAATGCTACTTTGTACTACTTACCGCTGTGCCCAAGCGTTGCTCACGGATCTCAGAGCCATAGTGATCAAGGCGTCAGCCTTTAACCACTGGGTTCCGGGTTCCACCCCAGCTCAGGCTATCTCCATCTGATGAGTCCAAACAAGGACGAAACCGGTCATGGGGTGTCAGGGTTGGGAGGAGCAACACCGAATCACTTTTAAATTCCGATACGGTCCTTGTGATCGTAATGACCAAGGTTTACTTCAAAGTGAACCGAGGTCTGAATAGAGATTGCGAGTTGCAATCCAACAACACAGCGAGTACATCAAATGCTACTTTGTACTACTTACCGCTGTGCCCAAGCGTTGCTCACGGATCTCAGAGCCATAGTGATCAAGGCGTCAGCCTTTAACCACTGGGTTCCGGGTTCCACCCCAGCTCAGGCTATCTCCATCTGATGAGTCCAAACAAGGACGAAACCGGTCATGGGGTGTCAGGGTTGGGAGGAGCAACACCGAATCACTTTTAAATTCCGATACGGTCCTTGTGATCGTAATGACCAAGGTTTACTTCAAAGTGAACCGAGGTCTGAATAGAGATTGCGAGTTGCAATCCAACAACACAGCGAGTACATCAAATGCTACTTTGTACTACTTACCGCTGTGCCCAAGCGTTGCTCACGGATCTCAGAGCCATAGTGATCAAGGCGTCAGCCTTTAACCACTGGGTTCCGGGTTCCACCCCAGCTCAGGCTATCTCCATCTGATGAGTCCAAACAAGGACGAAACCGGTCATGGGGTGTCAGGGTTGGGAGGAGCAACACCGAATCACTTTTAAATTCCGATACGGTCCTTGTGATCGTAATGACCAAGGTTTACTTCAAAGTGAACCGAGGTCTGAATAGAGATTGCGAGTTGCAATCCAACAACACAGCGAGTACATCAAATGCTACTTTGTACTACTTACCGCTGTGCCCAAGCGTTGCTCACGGATCTCAGAGCCATAGTGATCAAGGCGTCAGCCTTTAACCACTGGGTTCCGGGTTCCACCCCAGCTCAGGCTATCTCCATCTGATGAGTCCAAACAAGGACGAAACCGGTCATGGGGTGTCAGGGTTGGGAGGAGCAACACCGAATCACTTTTAAATTCCGATACGGTCCTTGTGATCGTAATGACCAAGGTTTACTTCAAAGTGAACCGAGGTCTGAATAGAGATTGCGAGTTGCAATCCAACAACACAGCGAGTACATCAAATGCTACTTTGTACTACTTACCGCTGTGCCCAAGCGTTGCTCACGGATCTCAGAGCCATAGTGATCAAGGCGTCAGCCTTTAACCACTGGGTTCCGGGTTCCACCCCAGCTCAGGCTATCTCCATCTGATGAGTCCAAACAAGGACGAAACCGGTCATGGGGTGTCAGGGTTGGGAGGAGCAACACCGAATCACTTTTAAATTCCGATACGGTCCTTGTGATCGTAATGACCAAGGTTTACTTCAAAGTGAACCGAGGTCTGAATAGAGATTGCGAGTTGCAATCCAACAACACAGCGAGTACATCAAATGCTACTTTGTACTACTTACCGCTGTGCCCAAGCGTTGCTCACGGATCTCAGAGCCATAGTGATCAAGGCGTCAGCCTTTAACCACTGGGTTCCGGGTTCCACCCCAGCTCAGGCTATCTCCATCTGATGAGTCCAAACAAGGACGAAACCGGTCATGGGGTGTCAGGGTTGGGAGGAGCAACACCGAATCACTTTTAAATTCCGATACGGTCCTTGTGATCGTAATGACCAAGGTTTACTTCAAAGTGAACCGAGGTCTGAATAGAGATTGCGAGTTGCAATCCAACAACACAGCGAGTACATCAAATGCTACTTTGTACTACTTACCGCTGTGCCCAAGCGTTGCTCACGGATCTCAGAGCCATAGTGATCAAGGCGTCAGCCTTTAACCACTGGGTTCCGGGTTCCACCCCAGCTCAGGCTATCTCCATCTGATGAGTCCAAACAAGGACGAAACCGGTCATGGGGTGTCAGGGTTGGGAGGAGCAACACCGAATCACTTTTAAATTCCGATACGGTCCTTGTGATCGTAATGACCAAGGTTTACTTCAAAGTGAACCGAGGTCTGAATAGAGATTGCGAGTTGCAATCCAACAACACAGCGAGTACATCAAATGCTACTTTGTACTACTTACCGCTGTGCCCAAGCGTTGCTCACGGATCTCAGAGCCATAGTGATCAAGGCGTCAGCCTTTAACCACTGGGTTCCGGGTTCCACCCCAGCTCAGGCTATCTCCATCTGATGAGTCCAAACAAGGACGAAACCGGTCATGGGGTGTCAGGGTTGGGAGGAGCAACACCGAATCACTTTTAAATTCCGATACGGTCCTTGTGATCGTAATGACCAAGGTTTACTTCAAAGTGAACCGAGGTCTGAATAGAGATTGCGAGTTGCAATCCAACAACACAGCGAGTACATCAAATGCTACTTTGTACTACTTACCGCTGTGCCCAAGCGTTGCTCACGGATCTCAGAGCCATAGTGATCAAGGCGTCAGCCTTTAACCACTGGGTTCCGGGTTCCACCCCAGCTCAGGCTATCTCCATCTGATGAGTCCAAACAAGGACGAAACCGGTCATGGGGTGTCAGGGTTGGGAGGAGCAACACCGAATCACTTTTAAATTCCGATACGGTCCTTGTGATCGTAATGACCAAGGTTTACTTCAAAGTGAACCGAGGTCTGAATAGAGATTGCGAGTTGCAATCCAACAACACAGCGAGTACATCAAATGCTACTTTGTACTACTTACCGCTGTGCCCAAGCGTTGCTCACGGATCTCAGAGCCATAGTGATCAAGGCGTCAGCCTTTAACCACTGGGTTCCGGGTTCCACCCCAGCTCAGGCTATCTCCATCTGATGAGTCCAAACAAGGACGAAACCGGTCATGGGGTGTCAGGGTTGGGAGGAGCAACACCGAATCACTTTTAAATTCCGATACGGTCCTTGTGATCGTAATGACCAAGGTTTACTTCAAAGTGAACCGAGGTCTGAATAGAGATTGCGAGTTGCAATCCAACAACACAGCGAGTACATCAAATGCTACTTTGTACTACTTACCGCTGTGCCCAAGCGTTGCTCACGGATCTCAGAGCCATAGTGATCAAGGCGTCAGCCTTTAACCACTGGGTTCCGGGTTCCACCCCAGCTCAGGCTATCTCCATCTGATGAGTCCAAACAAGGACGAAACCGGTCATGGGGTGTCAGGGTTGGGAGGAGCAACACCGAATCACTTTTAAATTCCGATACGGTCCTTGTGATCGTAATGACCAAGGTTTACTTCAAAGTGAACCGAGGTCTGAATAGAGATTGCGAGTTGCAATCCAACAACACAGCGAGTACATCAAATGCTACTTTGTACTACTTACCGCTGTGCCCAAGCGTTGCTCACGGATCTCAGAGCCATAGTGATCAAGGCGTCAGCCTTTAACCACTGGGTTCCGGGTTCCACCCCAGCTCAGGCTATCTCCATCTGATGAGTCCAAACAAGGACGAAACCGGTCATGGGGTGTCAGGGTTGGGAGGAGCAACACCGAATCACTTTTAAATTCCGATACGGTCCTTGTGATCGTAATGACCAAGGTTTACTTCAAAGTGAACCGAGGTCTGAATAGAGATTGCGAGTTGCAATCCAACAACACAGCGAGTACATCAAATGCTACTTTGTACTACTTACCGCTGTGCCCAAGCGTTGCTCACGGATCTCAGAGCCATAGTGATCAAGGCGTCAGCCTTTAACCACTGGGTTCCGGGTTCCACCCCAGCTCAGGCTATCTCCATCTGATGAGTCCAAACAAGGACGAAACCGGTCATGGGGTGTCAGGGTTGGGAGGAGCAACACCGAATCACTTTTAAATTCCGATACGGTCCTTGTGATCGTAATGACCAAGGTTTACTTCAAAGTGAACCGAGGTCTGAATAGAGATTGCGAGTTGCAATCCAACAACACAGCGAGTACATCAAATGCTACTTTGTACTACTTACCGCTGTGCCCAAGCGTTGCTCACGGATCTCAGAGCCATAGTGATCAAGGCGTCAGCCTTTAACCACTGGGTTCCGGGTTCCACCCCAGCTCAGGCTATCTCCATCTGATGAGTCCAAACAAGGACGAAACCGGTCATGGGGTGTCAGGGTTGGGAGGAGCAACACCGAATCACTTTTAAATTCCGATACGGTCCTTGTGATCGTAATGACCAAGGTTTACTTCAAAGTGAACCGAGGTCTGAATAGAGATTGCGAGTTGCAATCCAACAACACAGCGAGTACATCAAATGCTACTTTGTACTACTTACCGCTGTGCCCAAGCGTTGCTCACGGATCTCAGAGCCATAGTGATCAAGGCGTCAGCCTTTAACCACTGGGTTCCGGGTTCCACCCCAGCTCAGGCTATCTCCATCTGATGAGTCCAAACAAGGACGAAACCGGTCATGGGGTGTCAGGGTTGGGAGGAGCAACACCGAATCACTTTTAAATTCCGATACGGTCCTTGTGATCGTAATGACCAAGGTTTACTTCAAAGTGAACCGAGGTCTGAATAGAGATTGCGAGTTGCAATCCAACAACACAGCGAGTACATCAAATGCTACTTTGTACTACTTACCGCTGTGCCCAAGCGTTGCTCACGGATCTCAGAGCCATAGTGATCAAGGCGTCAGCCTTTAACCACTGGGTTCCGGGTTCCACCCCAGCTCAGGCTATCTCCATCTGATGAGTCCAAACAAGGACGAAACCGGTCATGGGGTGTCAGGGTTGGGAGGAGCAACACCGAATCACTTTTAAATTCCGATACGGTCCTTGTGATCGTAATGACCAAGGTTTACTTCAAAGTGAACCGAGGTCTGAATAGAGATTGCGAGTTGCAATCCAACAACACAGCGAGTACATCAAATGCTACTTTGTACTACTTACCGCTGTGCCCAAGCGTTGCTCACGGATCTCAGAGCCATAGTGATCAAGGCGTCAGCCTTTAACCACTGGGTTCCGGGTTCCACCCCAGCTCAGGCTATCTCCATCTGATGAGTCCAAACAAGGACGAAACCGGTCATGGGGTGTCAGGGTTGGGAGGAGCAACACCGAATCACTTTTAAATTCCGATACGGTCCTTGTGATCGTAATGACCAAGGTTTACTTCAAAGTGAACCGAGGTCTGAATAGAGATTGCGAGTTGCAATCCAACAACACAGCGAGTACATCAAATGCTACTTTGTACTACTTACCGCTGTGCCCAAGCGTTGCTCACGGATCTCAGAGCCATAGTGATCAAGGCGTCAGCCTTTAACCACTGGGTTCCGGGTTCCACCCCAGCTCAGGCTATCTCCATCTGATGAGTCCAAACAAGGACGAAACCGGTCATGGGGTGTCAGGGTTGGGAGGAGCAACACCGAATCACTTTTAAATTCCGATACGGTCCTTGTGATCGTAATGACCAAGGTTTACTTCAAAGTGAACCGAGGTCTGAATAGAGATTGCGAGTTGCAATCCAACAACACAGCGAGTACATCAAATGCTACTTTGTACTACTTACCGCTGTGCCCAAGCGTTGCTCACGGATCTCAGAGCCATAGTGATCAAGGCGTCAGCCTTTAACCACTGGGTTCCGGGTTCCACCCCAGCTCAGGCTATCTCCATCTGATGAGTCCAAACAAGGACGAAACCGGTCATGGGGTGTCAGGGTTGGGAGGAGCAACACCGAATCACTTTTAAATTCCGATACGGTCCTTGTGATCGTAATGACCAAGGTTTACTTCAAAGTGAACCGAGGTCTGAATAGAGATTGCGAGTTGCAATCCAACAACACAGCGAGTACATCAAATGCTACTTTGTACTACTTACCGCTGTGCCCAAGCGTTGCTCACGGATCTCAGAGCCATAGTGATCAAGGCGTCAGCCTTTAACCACTGGGTTCCGGGTTCCACCCCAGCTCAGGCTATCTCCATCTGATGAGTCCAAACAAGGACGAAACCGGTCATGGGGTGTCAGGGTTGGGAGGAGCAACACCGAATCACTTTTAAATTCCGATACGGTCCTTGTGATCGTAATGACCAAGGTTTACTTCAAAGTGAACCGAGGTCTGAATAGAGATTGCGAGTTGCAATCCAACAACACAGCGAGTACATCAAATGCTACTTTGTACTACTTACCGCTGTGCCCAAGCGTTGCTCACGGATCTCAGAGCCATAGTGATCAAGGCGTCAGCCTTTAACCACTGGGTTCCGGGTTCCACCCCAGCTCAGGCTATCTCCATCTGATGAGTCCAAACAAGGACGAAACCGGTCATGGGGTGTCAGGGTTGGGAGGAGCAACACCGAATCACTTTTAAATTCCGATACGGTCCTTGTGATCGTAATGACCAAGGTTTACTTCAAAGTGAACCGAGGTCTGAATAGAGATTGCGAGTTGCAATCCAACAACACAGCGAGTACATCAAATGCTACTTTGTACTACTTACCGCTGTGCCCAAGCGTTGCTCACGGATCTCAGAGCCATAGTGATCAAGGCGTCAGCCTTTAACCACTGGGTTCCGGGTTCCACCCCAGCTCAGGCTATCTCCATCTGATGAGTCCAAACAAGGACGAAACCGGTCATGGGGTGTCAGGGTTGGGAGGAGCAACACCGAATCACTTTTAAATTCCGATACGGTCCTTGTGATCGTAATGACCAAGGTTTACTTCAAAGTGAACCGAGGTCTGAATAGAGATTGCGAGTTGCAATCCAACAACACAGCGAGTACATCAAATGCTACTTTGTACTACTTACCGCTGTGCCCAAGCGTTGCTCACGGATCTCAGAGCCATAGTGATCAAGGCGTCAGCCTTTAACCACTGGGTTCCGGGTTCCACCCCAGCTCAGGCTATCTCCATCTGATGAGTCCAAACAAGGACGAAACCGGTCATGGGGTGTCAGGGTTGGGAGGAGCAACACCGAATCACTTTTAAATTCCGATACGGTCCTTGTGATCGTAATGACCAAGGTTTACTTCAAAGTGAACCGAGGTCTGAATAGAGATTGCGAGTTGCAATCCAACAACACAGCGAGTACATCAAATGCTACTTTGTACTACTTACCGCTGTGCCCAAGCGTTGCTCACGGATCTCAGAGCCATAGTGATCAAGGCGTCAGCCTTTAACCACTGGGTTCCGGGTTCCACCCCAGCTCAGGCTATCTCCATCTGATGAGTCCAAACAAGGACGAAACCGGTCATGGGGTGTCAGGGTTGGGAGGAGCAACACCGAATCACTTTTAAATTCCGATACGGTCCTTGTGATCGTAATGACCAAGGTTTACTTCAAAGTGAACCGAGGTCTGAATAGAGATTGCGAGTTGCAATCCAACAACACAGCGAGTACATCAAATGCTACTTTGTACTACTTACCGCTGTGCCCAAGCGTTGCTCACGGATCTCAGAGCCATAGTGATCAAGGCGTCAGCCTTTAACCACTGGGTTCCGGGTTCCACCCCAGCTCAGGCTATCTCCATCTGATGAGTCCAAACAAGGACGAAACCGGTCATGGGGTGTCAGGGTTGGGAGGAGCAACACCGAATCACTTTTAAATTCCGATACGGTCCTTGTGATCGTAATGACCAAGGTTTACTTCAAAGTGAACCGAGGTCTGAATAGAGATTGCGAGTTGCAATCCAACAACACAGCGAGTACATCAAATGCTACTTTGTACTACTTACCGCTGTGCCCAAGCGTTGCTCACGGATCTCAGAGCCATAGTGATCAAGGCGTCAGCCTTTAACCACTGGGTTCCGGGTTCCACCCCAGCTCAGGCTATCTCCATCTGATGAGTCCAAACAAGGACGAAACCGGTCATGGGGTGTCAGGGTTGGGAGGAGCAACACCGAATCACTTTTAAATTCCGATACGGTCCTTGTGATCGTAATGACCAAGGTTTACTTCAAAGTGAACCGAGGTCTGAATAGAGATTGCGAGTTGCAATCCAACAACACAGCGAGTACATCAAATGCTACTTTGTACTACTTACCGCTGTGCCCAAGCGTTGCTCACGGATCTCAGAGCCATAGTGATCAAGGCGTCAGCCTTTAACCACTGGGTTCCGGGTTCCACCCCAGCTCAGGCTATCTCCATCTGATGAGTCCAAACAAGGACGAAACCGGTCATGGGGTGTCAGGGTTGGGAGGAGCAACACCGAATCACTTTTAAATTCCGATACGGTCCTTGTGATCGTAATGACCAAGGTTTACTTCAAAGTGAACCGAGGTCTGAATAGAGATTGCGAGTTGCAATCCAACAACACAGCGAGTACATCAAATGCTACTTTGTACTACTTACCGCTGTGCCCAAGCGTTGCTCACGGATCTCAGAGCCATAGTGATCAAGGCGTCAGCCTTTAACCACTGGGTTCCGGGTTCCACCCCAGCTCAGGCTATCTCCATCTGATGAGTCCAAACAAGGACGAAACCGGTCATGGGGTGTCAGGGTTGGGAGGAGCAACACCGAATCACTTTTAAATTCCGATACGGTCCTTGTGATCGTAATGACCAAGGTTTACTTCAAAGTGAACCGAGGTCTGAATAGAGATTGCGAGTTGCAATCCAACAACACAGCGAGTACATCAAATGCTACTTTGTACTACTTACCGCTGTGCCCAAGCGTTGCTCACGGATCTCAGAGCCATAGTGATCAAGGCGTCAGCCTTTAACCACTGGGTTCCGGGTTCCACCCCAGCTCAGGCTATCTCCATCTGATGAGTCCAAACAAGGACGAAACCGGTCATGGGGTGTCAGGGTTGGGAGGAGCAACACCGAATCACTTTTAAATTCCGATACGGTCCTTGTGATCGTAATGACCAAGGTTTACTTCAAAGTGAACCGAGGTCTGAATAGAGATTGCGAGTTGCAATCCAACAACACAGCGAGTACATCAAATGCTACTTTGTACTACTTACCGCTGTGCCCAAGCGTTGCTCACGGATCTCAGAGCCATAGTGATCAAGGCGTCAGCCTTTAACCACTGGGTTCCGGGTTCCACCCCAGCTCAGGCTATCTCCATCTGATGAGTCCAAACAAGGACGAAACCGGTCATGGGGTGTCAGGGTTGGGAGGAGCAACACCGAATCACTTTTAAATTCCGATACGGTCCTTGTGATCGTAATGACCAAGGTTTACTTCAAAGTGAACCGAGGTCTGAATAGAGATTGCGAGTTGCAATCCAACAACACAGCGAGTACATCAAATGCTACTTTGTACTACTTACCGCTGTGCCCAAGCGTTGCTCACGGATCTCAGAGCCATAGTGATCAAGGCGTCAGCCTTTAACCACTGGGTTCCGGGTTCCACCCCAGCTCAGGCTATCTCCATCTGATGAGTCCAAACAAGGACGAAACCGGTCATGGGGTGTCAGGGTTGGGAGGAGCAACACCGAATCACTTTTAAATTCCGATACGGTCCTTGTGATCGTAATGACCAAGGTTTACTTCAAAGTGAACCGAGGTCTGAATAGAGATTGCGAGTTGCAATCCAACAACACAGCGAGTACATCAAATGCTACTTTGTACTACTTACCGCTGTGCCCAAGCGTTGCTCACGGATCTCAGAGCCATAGTGATCAAGGCGTCAGCCTTTAACCACTGGGTTCCGGGTTCCACCCCAGCTCAGGCTATCTCCATCTGATGAGTCCAAACAAGGACGAAACCGGTCATGGGGTGTCAGGGTTGGGAGGAGCAACACCGAATCACTTTTAAATTCCGATACGGTCCTTGTGATCGTAATGACCAAGGTTTACTTCAAAGTGAACCGAGGTCTGAATAGAGATTGCGAGTTGCAATCCAACAACACAGCGAGTACATCAAATGCTACTTTGTACTACTTACCGCTGTGCCCAAGCGTTGCTCACGGATCTCAGAGCCATAGTGATCAAGGCGTCAGCCTTTAACCACTGGGTTCCGGGTTCCACCCCAGCTCAGGCTATCTCCATCTGATGAGTCCAAACAAGGACGAAACCGGTCATGGGGTGTCAGGGTTGGGAGGAGCAACACCGAATCACTTTTAAATTCCGATACGGTCCTTGTGATCGTAATGACCAAGGTTTACTTCAAAGTGAACCGAGGTCTGAATAGAGATTGCGAGTTGCAATCCAACAACACAGCGAGTACATCAAATGCTACTTTGTACTACTTACCGCTGTGCCCAAGCGTTGCTCACGGATCTCAGAGCCATAGTGATCAAGGCGTCAGCCTTTAACCACTGGGTTCCGGGTTCCACCCCAGCTCAGGCTATCTCCATCTGATGAGTCCAAACAAGGACGAAACCGGTCATGGGGTGTCAGGGTTGGGAGGAGCAACACCGAATCACTTTTAAATTCCGATACGGTCCTTGTGATCGTAATGACCAAGGTTTACTTCAAAGTGAACCGAGGTCTGAATAGAGATTGCGAGTTGCAATCCAACAACACAGCGAGTACATCAAATGCTACTTTGTACTACTTACCGCTGTGCCCAAGCGTTGCTCACGGATCTCAGAGCCATAGTGATCAAGGCGTCAGCCTTTAACCACTGGGTTCCGGGTTCCACCCCAGCTCAGGCTATCTCCATCTGATGAGTCCAAACAAGGACGAAACCGGTCATGGGGTGTCAGGGTTGGGAGGAGCAACACCGAATCACTTTTAAATTCCGATACGGTCCTTGTGATCGTAATGACCAAGGTTTACTTCAAAGTGAACCGAGGTCTGAATAGAGATTT